>LUCM01000230.1:245516-269291 GCA_008360955.1 Fasciolopsis buskii
AGTCTCTTGATACGATATTAATATTAATGATCAGCGTTGATTGGTAGATGTAATGTGGCCACGTTCGACTACGTGGTCGTCTTCGATATCACTTCCTTACATCAAGTAGGAAGTCTTTGTTTCCTTATTCATATTTTATCGCTTTTTACTATTTATTGTTCATTGTTCATTAGGGTCAAACACCGGCTGTTTTGTGTGTGTGTGGTGTTTGATGTCCCGAAATATCTCCAGCTGGCAAATCTTCATATCTTAGATTCTAACCTGTCAGCCTCAGGGGATATTTTTAGCTCGTCCACGATAGTTGAAAATGCAACGGAAAGGTGTGGACGAATAGAAAATGTAAAGTAGTGTTAGTGCCATTTCAAGACAGAATGGATCAATGACAGGGTAATTGCTAACACACTATGAGGAACCTCATTATCATGACATCGAAGTACCAACAAGCTTGTAGCATTTCAATGATACAGTGTCGAATAACATAATATCCGCATAAAATTTCCTATTGCTCATCGTACCCAATGTGGCACGGGATCTTTAACATTACGTCCGGTAAGAACGCATACTTTCTCTTGTAGAAAGACCGAACACCCATTGGGCTACACGGTGCGTTTGCGATTAGTCCTTTGGATCTGCCCGTCTACATTGTATAACTCTTTGCATCACAGATCATTTATGATTCAGCCAGGTATCACTTTAATGATTTAATTCGTCATCTTTGGAGACAGACGCGCCCTGACTGAGTGTTGAGAAAATGAACTAGTATACGAGGCATGGAGGTCAAAATTGTGTGCAGCTAGAACCTAAGTGATCTTCCAGCAACGATTACGTCTTCGAAATAGAGCAATTACTACACTAGCCTAGCCATCGCTTTCTTCCTGTAAGTTATATGCATCGTCGTACCATTATGGATCAAATTTTGCAGCCCATAAGCCCAAATGACTTTGAAAATCTGGTGCCCACCAGGAAAACTGTATAGATAAGTTGCCGGTCGTTTCAGTTCCCCAAGGACAACATGATTACCCAAATGGCATCTTTCATAGTGATCATCCTATCTCACTTCCAAGGTTCATTTAATCAAATTTTATTTTCCATGTGGCGGATTATAAGCTTGGTGTAAACGTCGGACTACTTTTTTGGTAAACGAAGTCTGGCGATTTAGTATCGATTGCTGGCACAAACTTTTAAAATGACCGTATACTCGCACAAGTTTCTCTCAAGCATGTGCACTATTCTCTCTGTCCTTCGACTCAGGTGATAGGTTGCCTTAGTGATATTTTCTCCACAAGGCACACAAGTGCACACGCAAATCAGATTGGAATTTCCAAACTGTACGTTTGCTGCGGTACAAAAGTGTAATACTGAACCCATTAGACTACAAACACGTCTGGCAGTAAGGTGGTCACAAGTTAGGGTATTTGTTCCCAACCCGCTCTGACGGTGGCCAAACGGATAAGGTCGCAGGTTCGAATCCTCCAACCGCCGGTCAACTTTCCCACTTGGCTGCCCTCTGTTGATCACAGCCCCTTTCCTGAAAATTGGTGTACACTGTTGTTTCACTAACAATGGAAGTAAAAGAAAAAAGATAATGTTGCTAAAATTCACAAACGGGAAAATGCTGCCTCATTGGAATCCCATTTGAATGATTAGGAGTATGAATGAGTGGTAAGTCCATTTAAGAATCACTCGGCAATTAGGCGGAAGTTTCTCGTCGGCCAGATATGGCCAACCTTCAGAAAGAGGACACAAGTTCCAAAAATATGATTTTTTGTTTCAAATCCATCTGTCTGCATAACAGACTACTGACAATAAGGATGCCGCCCGTGACATCGAAACCACATTTGAGATATGACCGGACAATCAGTCGTCCTACTATTTTCAGCAGTAAAAGGGCACTTTTCACCAAAGTTCGGTAAATTTGGGTTGGCCTGACAGCATAAATGAAAACGGTTCAATGAAGATTTAAGAAATTGCTGCCTTCAGGTGCCAAGTTTGCACGAGCTAAACGTCTCGAATGGCCATACAACAATGCGCTGACAACAGAGCAGGTAATTTCTTTGGCATCTAACTAGATGCTACCAACGTGGACCTTGTATTTCCTCCTCCAACCAAAGATACACCCTGGATTTAGTTCGGTGATTGGACCTGCCGTGTGCCGCTGAACAATTCGGAAGGCAGGAGACGGCAACCTGATTACATCTTCGCGCTGGTGTTAAGCGAACAGGAAGGACGCACAAGTTCACACACTCACGAATGCATTGGGACCAAACAGACCGGCTCTAATATCCCCCTTCCGAGGGGATTTAGACCTATTTCCTGACCGGCAAACGAATAAAATCGCCAATTGCCAATCAGCTGTCGACGCATCGACCCCCGTGTGCACACGTACTCTCTTCTGTTGATTGGCGTGAGCGCACACCCGACAGGCACTCACACCATTCGCTGAATCATCGACACATCGAGGCGGTTACGCATTGCCCCCTGATTGGTCCACTCTGGTCGGATGTCGTCTGTCCCTTAGGGTCAGCTATCCGAGCTATAAATATCGGCACTTGCACGTGGTGGTCGATTCTTACGCGTCTGCCATCTGCCTTTTCGGTCCGGTTCTCGCGAGTGAATTTTTGACGGTGCTCTCATCCCTTCGGTGGACGAGTTCAACAAGCGCTCGACACTTATTTGCTAATTTTGGGAGCGTTTTCGACGTAAGTCATTTGGAACTTTATTCTAGCAGGCCAACTTTGTTGGCAAAAGGCGGGTGCTCCCGATTATATATATATATATAAACTAAACCCCTGTGCACTTATGTTCATTCGTACATGTTGGGTAACCCTGTCCTCCTCGAATTTAGTAATAGACTGATCTCTTTGAGCTAGGCGTTGGTGGGCGAGTTATGTTGCCCGCAGCGTGTACAATGCAACAGTGTTGGCTACCAGGATAACCCAGTAGTTCCGGCGTTCGATTTACACACGTCCCCTCCCGAGTTCGGTTTAAGCTCCGGTTGAGTCACGATTTTACTCATGGTTTCCGTCGTCTCTTAACACACGCAGAGAGGACTAGTTGTACGGCGATTGGTATTCATTTGCACCATGGTCCCTCGTAATGAACTTTGTATTTATTTTTATGATTGGTCAATTCACTTATGTTCAACCACTGGCCAAATCAATCAACGTTTCGTTTATTCTAGCCCCCTAGGGATTTGTTGTTTTATACCCAACCCGCAGTGTCTGTTTATTTCGTAATCATTCAAGTGGGAATCCCAAGCCCATTTAAGGTCAGAGTCAAACTCGGAATGACCATGTGTCCGAAATGACACCCATTTCATGCCTTGTGTGTGGACCGTAATTCTCAGTGACATTAAGGCTTAGTCCAGTTTTCATAAGAAGTAATTTAAATCAGACTTTCGCAGTGTAGTGGCGATCTGATGTTCACTTGTTGCGGTAGTGAGGATAAGTGTTTGTTCTCGTCAACTTCATGATGTGAGGACATGGGAACCAACTTCGATGATAGCGGGCTAGCAGCCTGATGGAATTCTTGGTCGGGCTCGTCCTGAATTCACATCAAACCGTTGGTCAGTCATCACTAAGGTTGGTTGTCATGTTAGACGTACTGCTTTCCTGGTCAAGCAACTATAGTACCCCTTTTTGAGATTAACGTGACTACATAATGTCCCGCTGCAGTATAATTTCTCCCAAAATCATTCATCCAACGGGATTGAAGTCGCCATCATTGACTGACTGAAGTTCATGAGAACGGGCGTATTGGTTAGTCTTCATTGGGCTAAATTGCCAGTTTGTTTTCGCCACATCGGAGCTAAGCCAGTAATAGCAACTCGTCTCCAAACCATCTGCATCTCGTGGTACCGTACACCAGCATGATAGTTGAAATGGCACCGCGTTCCCCATGGAGCTTAAGAGTGAGTAGCTGAGGCGCGAATGTTTTGCCAAATATTGATGTTCAGACTGGTTTTTCTTGGTCTATTCTAATTTAAAATTAGGAATTTAATCGGTTCTCTGTTCAGCTTATTTAGTTGCACTTTATCCAACGTTTTTATCACTGACTTCTTCAGGGTAATGGTTCTGCAGTCGATCGTCTCTACCAAACCACTGCTGGTCTCTGTCTCCAGTCCGATCAACTCGGAGCCCGCTCCCAACCAGTGGTTTCCAAACAATAATAGCATTAACACCAGCAGCAGCAATAACAGCAGCAACAACAACAATAACAACTCAACCAGTTCCGTACTCAGTTTTTTCCGCGACGTCAGCAGCAACAATAGTAACGGCACCAATCCTTGCCTAGACATGAATCTGTTGGCCAACCTCTATCAGCCGAAAACCGAGTCTTCAATGCCTCCCGCCCAAACACCACCCACATCGTCCGCGCAGTTACTGTACAGGGCAATGATCCAACAGTTCGGTGGAGTGAATGCCGATCAAGTCAATTTACCCTATTTGCTTTCCGCATTCTATAAACGACTCGTACCTGATTCTCGATCGCCACCAATGAATCCCACAGAAGCCGGCTCATCAGTATTGAACAGTATCTCGGGGACACCCAATTTTGCTATGACTGCGGCTATCACATGCGCGCTAAGTTCGAACTCGTCTATTGTTGGCTCTCAGGTCTTACCAGCTTGTTCCCCGCTTCTTCAGTTAGCTGTGCGCCAGGCACTTAGTCAGTGCTTGCCCCATTTCAATCACTTGAACATACAAGGCCATCTGGAAATCTCCGTTGGATCAACGCAAACCACGCAAAGTTCCACTGTGTTGAAGTTCACTGATGTCAATGCCATCCAGTCCCCACCATCACCCACCGTTTGCATGACAGAGAAACCATTAATGAACCGGTTTTCTGCATCTGAATTATCCGCGTCTTGTAATAGCCCGATGATTAATCCAAGCCTTCCAGTCACCAGCAGCACAACGACAAATTCGATCACACTCACTAATGATAATGAGTTGATTCAGTCCATGAGTCAGTTTGGTGCCAGCTCATCTCGTCGAAAGTCGACCAATCCGATCAAGTGTACTCTACCTGAGGATGCACCAAGCTCTGGTCTCAACCTATCACCAACTGGCACAATCAGTAACGGAGGCAACAGTACTAGTCCACTTATTCCCCCTGGTCGATCCAGCCCCAACAGTCCATCCACAGATTCCGGTGTTTTAGACCTTTCACGAAATGGTTCCCTAGCTGGTTCTGCTCCGATTACTCCACTAAAAGACCTGAACCTAGCACATAATACTATCGAGTCCAGTGAACAGTTAGAAAGAATTCACTTGCTCGAGTCTTATCAGAAGCAACTTGCTGCATTCAGCCAGTATCATTCAGTGTGGAACAAGACGATGTTGCTTAATGCGCTTGACTCCCGTGTCAACGGAGAAGTGACTGCAGCTCCTGCGCATGCTTCCTGCCAGTCATCCGGTTTGTTCCAACCAACACCTAACGGTGCTGTGTCCGCCCCGAGCAGTCCGATTAAACCGATCCGCCGGCAGCGTATGAATACTGGTTGTGGCTTGGTCACCGGTAGCATTATCACTAGTAACGGGTCCAGCTCTGGCCATCGGCTGAGTAACTCTGTTCGACGTCCCAGTTCGAGTCGCCGGTTTCCATGTAATCAGTGCCGCGAAGAATTTCCGTCGCTACATACCCTGGAAGAACACACCATGTGCCAACATGGTACCTACCGATGCCATATTTGCAAAGCCCAGTTCACACAGCGTTCCAATTTACAACGTCATGCACTGAAACATGTCGGTTTCAAACCGTTTGAGTGTCGAGTCTGTTCGAAAGCTTATTATCGTAAAGACCACTTGATGCGACACATGGAAATGGGGCATCCGGGCTATACACCGCGCGAAAATATTACCGTGCATTTGACGTCGTCCGAGAGTCTGGATTATCTGAATCGTTCCATTCCACAAGGACTGAATTTTTCTTCCGAGTCGGAATCCACTGGTGCTGTCGGCATCACCACTCTGCAGTCGTCTTCACCGGGTGAAATACCTGACCACGGGATAGGAATGGAGGTGGATGATGAGGTTGATCGAATTGACGGTGAGGAAGAATTGGATACCGTTGGGGGTCAGATGTATCATTTAGATGAATCTCATCAAGCAAGCCGACAACGATTTGACAGTACCGGTTCACCGCATGAGTCGGGCTCATTTGGTGAGGTTACCTTGGACGTGGAAGACGAAGAGTTAGGGGAGGCGGTTGTGCGTCATCCGAGCCACTCAAGTGTGACTAGTGAAATAGTGCCCAACGAGAATCGGCCATCCGAGGTCGCGACTGCCCACGCATCTCCAGAACCCGTCCCAGGGATCTCGCTACCAAACAGTCCCGTGTCCTCGCAGTTCGATTGCGGTCGTGTTCTTGTACCTCCCACATTCAAACCATATGCGTGCGGACCACAAGAAAATCGACAAATGAGTGTATGATCCTCGAAATAAAAGAGTATGATTCAAAACATCCAATTCCAACTGTGATTCCAATTCAACTCAGTTTCTCCTTGTCGTGGTGTTTTTTGAAGCAAGCAATCCTGGTTATCTCTTAGTCCGTTCACATTTCAACTCAGGCTACTCGTCTCCCAGGTCTACGACTCTGGTGAGTTGGGCGCAATAACATTTGGCAGCACAGCCTATGCCTGTAACAGAACTGGTTGCGTGCATACACACACACACACACACACACGTGTCTTATCCAGTGGTCCATTTCTCTACTGTACATATCCCCCCTCAGTTTGCAATTGTCGGGACTGTTCACGTCGCATTCCACCATTTCCCAACTGACTCCGCTAGAACCATTTTTCTCACCATCTCTTCATTCCAATTTTTCGTCCCATCCCATTTTTTCTTTTGATAACGATCACTATTTTATAAACTGTTGTCGTCCTTGCTGATGTGGATGACTGCGTGAGTTTTACGGGGATTCAAGTATACTCCGGGAACATGAATTTTCGTCTACTTTTCGGTTTTGCGAGTTGGACATATTTTTTTACTGATTCCGTAAGAGAACTCAATCCTGACCATCCGCTATCATGTATGTTATATTATTATCATTATTATCATCATCACCGGAAAGGATGACAACATGGCATTTTTCATTAAGTTGTCCTTTTCTGTTCCTCGTTGTTCATGGGTTTAGGTGGTGGTTAGTGCGGGAGTTAAAAAGCATGGTACAAGCAGTCATCGTTGCTCGGGAGGTTTTGCGCCTGATGTTCGGTACTTTGGCAATGTTTATGGTCTATCGATAGTACCGTTAGAAAAACCGTTTTCCATTTGGTTCTGGGACGCAAACCATCTCTAACCCTATCAGTCGTTGTAGGGGTGGTCGTAGAAGCAATGTCGAATTTGAGGTCCAGGTTTCGTGAACCACCTACGCAAACTGCAAACACTCGAGGATTGAACTGGGCTGTGTTAAATGACGGTTTTAACATCACTGGGTTCGAATGTGAAGTAACCCAGACTGGGTGGGAATTTTGTGCCACTCCGCTTAATGGCGGCCGGACAATCGTGGGAGCACTTGGTCCACCTTGCGTTTTCCGTCCCGGAGTCAATGAGCCTGCAGCCTAGTCAGTTCGCTTCCCCGAATAGTAAAAGTCGATCGACCATGAAATACGTCGGCTGAGATAAACGATACGCAATTGCTTCTTGTTTCACTCCGTCCAGTTGTAACATGATTGTATTTAAACAATTAGGCGAGAGACATAATAACCTTGGTGATCGGTTAGAAAGGAAAAACACGGTACAGTGCTTCTTTGAAAATCCTCATCCCACCTGACCCGAAACAGGTGACTGAAAAAGAGCGATAGATTATCCGGCTGAATCGGGTAAGCTTGACAGCTGTGTGTGTGTGTGTGTGCTGGATAATGTCAGTGATAATCCAACTTACCAACTTTTCCTCGGCCATTTTTTTTAATCTTTTACTGTTCTTGTCCAGGACACGGATTGCGGCCAACTGAGGACTGCCAAATGGGGAATTTGCCGAGTAGTTGAAACCACGTTATTTTGACCGTTTGACAGTCACTAACCCCGACCACATATTGGTCTAATACGGCAGTCAACGGGGATTAGAAAATCACAATTTGTGATAGCTAATTTGCATCCCAGTGCTTATGGAAGTCTTTGTCCGGTAAACGGTTGCAAAATAAGATCGGTAAGATGCACCACTGCTTAATACCATAAGGCCCTTCTTCGTTAGGCAATTTGTAAACGAAAGCTGTGGAATTTTTGAAATAATCGTGAATGTCAGAATACCTGTCCCACGGGGGCACTTGATATGACACCCAAATATTCTGTGTACCGAATTCTAGAGATTCAGACAGACCTAGTTAACAAAACCGCCGATGCATTGAAGTCCTGGGAGGATAAAAAAGCATGTCCAACACTTCACCGTACTCAAATCCAGTCCGAAGTAGAATGAGAAGGTTCGAATATCACATTCACTCTGGGAGGAAGGATAAGTGAAGCCGCTTCGATCTAGGGCAGCATAATGGAGCACCAGTTAATCTCATCACAGTGGAGGCCAAAAGAAGAGGTAATAATTAAAACACCGATATTCGCTGTGAAAAGATAAATAATAAAAACGGCACCTTGACGACAAGTTGAGTTGTCTAGGCACCAATGTATTTGCCACCAAAATAAAATAATTTAAATTGCGGGCAATCACAGTCAAAATGTAATCCATTCTGCGATGCAGCCCCCGCAAGGAATGTTGGGGTAAGTAGAGTTGCAGAGCAATCGCGGCGTGCAAGTAACAAACTGTGTTGACCGCACCGTGATGATGCGCCCTCGACTAAGAAGAGTTAACACTGATTTCTACCTTTCAGTGGCAACATCTGATTTAGTAATAAACGACTTGCCGCGTAACATCAGAGAATGACCAACGATGCTGTACTGTGCATTTTCGGCCTCGGTTTGCTGTCACAATTCAATGCCCCATATAGTGAGAAGATGAAGCGAACAAGCAATAGTAGAAACCACAAGCAGTTAAACTATCCTCATTGCTTAAATTGGACGTGAATCCGGGAGTGATGAAAGGGTCGGAGAAGTGTGCTATTTCCAGTGGTTCACCAATGATTACGCGTTCATGAACTATGGCACAGGCCTGAGAGTAATAACTTTAGGGTAAAACAGAAATAGAAACTTGGCCAAGAAGTGGCTTTTACTTCTGTTTTTATTCGTTGCACGATAGTTATGCGTTACTTGAGGTGGGGTTCGCGGATAATTACCGCTTATCGAGTACGGAATTGGGACCTCCCACTGATAGGATAATGACCGGGTCTTGATCGCGGCCAGCTCAGTTTGAATATTTGTTGAACTGGGTGATTATCGAAACCCACTAAGGGCGTTTATGAGGGTCGCACAGTTACTTGCCAATTATGTGTAGAGCTGATGTTACCATTTTTGACTTACTGCCCTTCGAACTACACTTTCCACGCACAGATCTCTGGCCATTCAGGAACTTCCAGACTCGAGTTCCGTTATCATCAGAGCACCTCAGTGAAGCATTTCCACCGTTCCAACTGAGGTATGAACCTGAGACTTCCAAATAAAAGGGGCGTATGTTACCACTGCGTCGCCAGCTGCCTGGGTGACATGGTGGATACAGACCGTCGATGAACTCGAGACCAAAACTCAAGCACGATGCTTTCAGAGTTTAAGCTTGACCGAATGACATGAGGTCTGTTCGTGAAAGACGTAGTTCGAAGGACAGTTAGTCGAGCGTGCTATGGGTGTTTAGCCGAGTCCTGATCTGTCAAAAAAGTGAAAATCGTAAACACCGTACGTGGTTGTACAGTTTGTGTTAGGATGTCCACACACCAAACAAATGTGCATAAGAATGACCGGAAATGGCGTTCTTATGTTTTGATGCACAAAAAAGAGAGGTTTTGTTCACTCATTATTCGTTTGCCAGACAACATCTTTTAAAGACATTTTTGACGTCACGAGGCAGCGGATGTTGTGCATTAAGAAAAAATACAGATACAGGGGAAAACTTGCCGACAATCTGATTGCAAAAATGCAGGCACTTTGAAAATAAACAACATTGATGAGCTATTGGTGATTTGATCTTTCGCTGATTCTCTCTCTGCGTGTGTGTGCATGTGTGTGTGTGTGTGAGAGAGAGAGAGAGGGAGAACTTGAGAGGCCATAGTCACTGCATGGATTCCAGTCTACGAGATTTTCAGCTGTACTGACCGAGGGAATCAACATTCAGTGAATTAAACACTAATTGTTTTAGTCAAATCAAACAAGCACTGATAAACACGGCATGAGTCCGTGGACACTCGATATTTCAAAATATGTAAACTCCCAATCTTAACATTCTAATGATATCGACTCCGGACGATCGAACAAGTGATTGCGTGCACGAACACACATCAACACAAACCGACAAAGTGCATTGCAGTGAGTTCAGGGTACAACTTTGCCAATGGGTCAAAAAGGTCATTTGTTCCCCCAATAACCAATGCTACACTTATCGGCAAAGTTGGTCCTAGTTGCAATGAGGAAAAAATGTAACGATTATCTGCACGGCTTACGGTCCCTCGTTAGGACTGGCCGATAATTCCTATAACGGGCAACCGTAATCACATGATGCTATCAGATTTCGATCATCTAGTGAACAAAGTTCACTTAATTCTCAGACCGTGTGTATGTACAGATAACAGATAGAAAAATCAGCAACGCGAACAGGATTATCATCCAGTCCAATCTAATCGCGAGTAGATCTCAGAAGGCCAGCAGATCATTTTGCCCACTTTGCCCTCCTGCCTGACCGAGAACACCAATCAATGAATCATGAAAACGGATCTTCAGAATCAGGCGGTTGCTACGCTCGTGGCCGTGTGCTAATTGGTAAACAGCTAACTAGCGGAGTTAGAGGCAAGACCTCGAGACCAAAAACTGAACTGAAGCTAAGAGGACGAGCGAAATATGGAAATCACAAGCGAAATTTGAGACACAAGCCACGGGAAACAGTGGTGAATGTCGAAAAAGTGCATCGTTATAGTCAGACAAATTAAACTTCATCTTCTAGATTACTTCACAGGCTTAAAAAGTGTTGCTAGCACTTGCGTAATTCCTTGTTGCAATAAAGTGTCTGTCCCTTAGCAAGTTTGTATCACCTGTTACGTAAACACATGAGACTATTTTCTTTCACATTTAGTCGAAAGTGGATGGTGCTATCTATCCGTTGTGCGTTCTCTTTAACATGACCTGGACAGTGGAGTGTTCCCCTTTCTAATAGTATGTTTTAGACTTGGTTCAACGAAATTCTGTCCATTCACACAAACGAAATGGTGGAGAAGACTGCAGTCTATTTGACTAACCGAAACCCGATATGACGCAATCGTCGAATACAACACGTTTTTTTCCGATCGTAAGAACACGGCAACTGAATTTGCTCGAATGTCAGATAGTATTCTTGAATTCCAGCTGTGTGCGTGGGGGGGGGGGCAAGTGCACATTTAGGCATGAGCTCGGGATGATGGCAATGCTCTCTTCCTGTCCACCGCGCATGTCGCCCCAAACGAAACGACTAAGCAGTCCCGGCCACTGAGTTTTTCCATATTCTATTAATAGAGACCCAAATACACGACTATTTACCATGCTAAAGCCACGCTAAATGCGATGAAAAATATATAAATACAAGTGCACATTCACTTGTTCGCATGCTCGTGTGTTGTGCAACCGCCCTGGTTCTGAGTTTTCATCCAGCAGCACCCGGATAACACTTGCACAAAGTGACCACAGTGATTGTTTTTCTTCCCGGGCGAACTTCATAAACGTGAATGAGATAGACTGAGGCTACTGGCAAGAGGTAATCAAAGGACAGTTCCAAAAATCTAGTCGTCCATTCTTACCTGGATCACGTGCTTGTTTTACTGAAAGCCATTCTATGAAATCCATGGGAAATTGCATCAGCCGTCGCGGACGAATGTGTCGTCAGTTTGTTAGATAGCCAATAACCATTCCATTTGTCTCATCCTTCCACTACTCCTACTGGTATGTTCGGTTTTAAATGTTCTTTCAGCTGAAAATTGCTAGACACGATGTCTCACATAACCGTTTGCTTTGATCTATAGTGTCACAGCCGCCTGGGACATAGTCCTTAGTGAAGTGTTTGATACGTTGGTGCTTGCTAAAACTGTTCTCATGTCCCGTCCGAATTCATGTTTTGATTGTGAGCGCGTCACATCATGTTTCAGGCTATTCAATTCCTTTCCGAATAGCCATCCCAGTGCCTGTTCGATTCGGTGGTTCTGCGCTCTCAACCAGCCACCCACCCATTCACCCCAGAACCGCGGACACGCTTAGTCCCACTAACTTGGCTACCCAAACTGATGGTATATCGAGCCCGAAAACCATCGCCCAGTGCACTTGAATGAGTTAGCCCGTCTTTATGATACTGTACATTACACCTAACAAAGAAGAATTTTCTTATATCGTCCATTAGCTCAATAGGAAAGCCGATGAAGGAGTACCAACGCTTGGCCTCATCCGCCTCCCCTCTCCCCAATACAATCAAACACGTTCACGACTGTTAAACCAACGCGGATTGAGTGCATTGAGGAACACTGACTGTCACAAACGTTAGAGTACACAAAGCACTCACACACACACACACACACACACGTGAGCACGCGGCGAGTGCATTCAGTAGGGCGAGGAACCGAACATGCGAAACAACTCGTGAAGGGACATGAAGAACTAATCCGTGGGTAAAGATCGGACGGGGGGAGGAACAGGTGAAGTGATCCCCAGCGATCTCATGGAGTACACATCGTTTCCCGAAATGTGACCGTACGAATTACCCCGAAACTCAACTGTCAGTAGTACATTTTAGCCCAGTACTACCTGTTGAGTCCCTCTATCTCACCCAAACGCAACTAAAATGGGATACCATAGATAATGAGAAACGAAGTGTCATTTCAGATCGAAATGTACTGTATGGACAGTGGTGCGTCCAAATTCGAACGGTTATCACTTCTGTACTTACTTGCGAGCGCAACGAACGAGAGCACACGCCCACACAAACAAAAGCACACAACATCAACCAAGATATGCATTCCATACAATTGATCGTTTTCATTCTTCCCAGGGGTTCGACAATTTGATTAGTGTTCTGTCATACATACACAAACACACTTTTCGAGATTAGCTGACGAGGCAGTATGCCGTTTAGAAGAGAGGTGAATTATCCACTAATTGAAATAGCCAGGAAGATGGAGGAGGAGGAGGAGGAGGAGGAAATGATAAATTTATTCTACCAACGATCGGTGGTGGTTTTCAACACGGTGAACTCAAAAGCATACGATGAATACAGTACTATAACCACTACTGATCAGTGGAATATGTTCCTTACAACATATTAAAAAAAATCGAAAGTGAAGGTCTCTACCTCACCCCAGGGTAGAACATATTTTCATTTAAGTGATTTGACTATTTTATCGACCATACCTAAAGTTGGAATTATCTGTCTTTGAACGTGCGCATGTTTGGGAGAGATTGATCTCGGTCCCCCCCCCCATGTAAGTGCTTCCCAGGCCTATTTTGCAATCACCGAGCTGGGCACGTATATAAAACAGCTTGTGGGCAGATCACATGTCAGTATGGATAAATAGCAGAGGATTTCCATGTTGTGTACGTGTGTGTGCATTTGACGTCTAGGTAGTCCAGTGCAATATATGGTCTATGATTAGGCCATTCGAACTGGACTGGACTAACCAACTCATTTTTCACAGTGTCACTGCGTGTTTGTTGAGTTTACGCCTAGGTCACGTAATGCAATCCGACACCGCTTCACACTGGTCTGCATAGACAGAAAACCAATGGGAACCGTGACAACAAGCGATTGTGAAATCCATATATCCCGCGAAGACGAGTAGACGGGACGTATTCCATCATTCGGAATGTTTGTAAATTTGCCTATAAATTTATCAGTTCCAAAATAGAATTTGAACTTGTTCTTGTTCGGTTGTGGTCCCGTTCATGATTCATTCTCGTAGATCGATGCCGAGTAATTCGTATCTGCCCGTTACCGTGACTGAACGAATTCCGTCTACCAATTACAAGTCTAACCGTTGCAGGTAACCAAAGTTCCGACGATTCACACGGTGTACGCAACGAGTATCGCGCAGTCCGTAGACTGCCGTATTGGTCTAGTTGTGTACTTGCTCATGCTGACTGGCACAATTACTGGGCTTCAAACCATGTGGATTTCTCTGTTCGTATTCTTTTCCGGCCAGCCAGTCAATTCCTGTGAAGATCGCTGTAACAATGCGCACTGCAAACGTACTCGATGGCCTAAAACTACTTTCTTGGGATCGTTTTAAGTGTACAATAAACCTATGCAAGTACACAACAATAAGCCTGCTTTCTATCATACTAAAATGAACAGTATGTTGTTCGTAGACTACCCTACATTTCCAGTAGTCAAGTATTTATGACATTACCTTGTTAGTTATTGGTCTATGAGGCTCTGATTTGAGTGAAAATAGCATGGCTTACTGATAACCGAAAAACTTCCCTAGAAACACCTGACTGGTTCCGTGATTGCTTTAGCGGAACTCTCATGCTCAATCTTTCCTGGAGTTGTATACTCCGATATTGATTTTCTCATCAGAATCTCATCTGAGTCACTAGGACTGTGCATGGAGAGTGAGACCACTTGTGAACCACAACGGTGATTTGGGGATAATTTTCGTTGGTCTGTCAAATACAGGCTTCACAAACGGAACACGTGGTCCAAATCTGGTAATATTTAGTCCCCTTGGTTTTCAATGACGTGGCGAAAGACGACCGATGTAGCCGAGGAGGAATTTCGCAATGAAATTGTATTCATTCGTGGTTTTGATAATGTTTGATTGCCCTTCTGTAGAGAATAATTAAGGAATATCATCAATTTCAAGGAGCCATTGTGAAACATTTTCCCACTGATTGTCGAAGGACAGTGAGGTAGCCTAACTGTCACCGGAATCGGAATGCTGCTTTGCTTCGTTACGGTACATGCCCAGAAACGTCCGGTGAATTACCTGTTGGCTGGCAAGAAAGAAAAACCATCGAAATTCCCCTCGGTTTGCGTTCATGAATTTTGCATACGCAACGCGGAAGCTCAGTTTAGTTCAGCTTGCATAGCCATTAACCTTGTACCAGTGTGCTCTGTCTATGGTTACTACATCACAGCATCATCTGCTCAAACAGAAAAGAGAACAGGAACTCGTGAAAGATCGACTGCAGAAAGGTAAATCCAAAACCCATAAAGATGAAGAAGGGTTTCGAACGCAATAGCGTAGATGACTACGGCACTGAGTCGTAACAGCTGTTATCTACAACTCTCGCTTTGGGTTATCTCGTGGGCCCCAACCCGGTAGTCTAACGGCACCCAAACGAAGCAGTGCACTGGTTAAACCTTCCGTACATTTTACCCATGTCATCGCCTGGCCACCTCGAACCATCCACCAACAATTACTTGCCTTGAATAACAGCGTACAACGAGGCAGTCGTTTTGTGGGCATGAGCAAAACATGTCACAAGCACTTTAACCTATCCCCAATCAGTGCCTATTCTACCGTCTGGACCCTAAAAACTATTACCCTAAGACAAACTTCTGAGTTACTCACAAAAGTCTTCCACCAATCTCTACCAATACTACGAAGACAAGGCGTTCAAACACCAAAAGTCTTTGCATATCTGCTACTCTCAACGAAAATATTTCGGAACCGTAGAGCAATGCCAACGTCACTTGTGTCGTGTGTCCTTGGCATTTAAACGACAACCGGATGTCATGCCCACGCTACAGATGCATTAAATTAGCAAAAACCAGTCGGCCTTCTGTACACGCGAAGATACTTCGTCTGATGTACAATCGTCATGTGAAATACAACGGCCCAAATAACTAATTCTTTCCACCGCAACTAGTTGATCCCCTGCAAGAAAAATTCGGCATCGAACTAATCCAGTCCCGCGATAGCATTTTATATTCCGAACGTTCACTAAGCATACCAAACTATAGTCCAGATGATCGAAAAACGTGCAACTTACTTGAATCCTCACCCAAGGGAACAAAATCGTCTGCATATTCCAAGTCAAACAGACTCCTGTCTAGGCAAATATCAACACCACTAATTTCGCACGAAAATAGAGCTATCTCCATAACCATCACCATGACAAAGTTAAAACGGGTTAGGTGAAAGAAGGCAACCCAGACAAACACAAATTCGCATGGTGATCTCGAGTGAAACATGACCATAAGCACGGACTCGGCTTCGGCTGTTCGAATACAGGGATTGGATGAGTGAAGTGAATTGCCCTGGCACACTCTTCAATGAGTGTCAGAGTCAAATATTTGTACGACTGACTAAATCGAATGTCGATTCCTAATCACGGAAGACCGGAACCGTGTCCTTTGACATCTTGATCGACCACAGTTAGCGATACTACTTGGAGTAGAAGAGAAACAGACTCATTAACTATTTAGCTTTTGTAATTCCTCTGTTGATGAAATAACAATGAACGTCATTGTTTAGGAAGGAGCTGCGGCCAACAGAGACCTGCCAGGTGGGGAATTTCACGGGGACTGGGAGGATTTGAACCAGCTATCGTCATGTCCAAACACCACGGCCTAAGCTGTCTGACCACTACCGGCTGGCCGATCACATCGAATCGATTGTACTTTAACAGAATTGATGTGAAATACGATTAATGCGTCCTGCTGCTTGTTTCAACGTCCGCGGCCCTACAGCACGCAGGTTGATGGAATTTGATATTAAGATGACATGATACATTAGCGCATCATTCATCCAGACGGATTTTTTGCCAACTTTGAAACACATCTAACCCCTGTCAGCTACTCACATAAATGGGCTGTCCTGGGAGACGACATACACACAAGGACAAGCCGGTTAATAGGTTTCCAGTTATCTATCATGATGTCCGTAATAACCTCATGCGCTTCATAGCTACTCTACATAAGGTAGAACAGCCTGACACCAGATCCGGAATTTAAGGGACATGCATGATGAATCGATCAATTAAGTTCGGATTTACTGTTCTGAAACCACCTACCAACTCCTGGCACGAAAACAGAGGTGTGTAATTCACCTGTACACACATTCATTTCGCGAAACTAAACAGTAAATCGTGATAACACCGATAGGCACAAACTGAAATCAGAGCTTACAATCTTCTTCCGGTCTCACCCGGTTTTACCCTCCGCTAGGGTGGTACTTAAGGTCCACCAGCTTTGCTAAATGATGGAGTTTCTGATTCGTACAATAGGATAAACCTGGTTGTGGGAATACAAAATGACTCATGGAGATGGCATGTTACGGACGTTTATAACGGGAACGAAACTCAAAGTACCTGTTTGCTATATGAGCAAAGTTCCCGCGGTGTCTATGCTGATGGTGGTGATGACCAGTTTGATACAAGGGCTCCCATCCAACACCGTGATGAACCATGTTCATACTAGGGTGACGTGAACTGTGAACAATTCAGCCGAATTTTCCGCTCCACTTTTTATTGCTGGACGAATGATGGAGCAAGTGCAAACTCTGTACAAGTACATGTCGTCTTCTTTGTCATTATGATTCAGTACAATTTTTTTTCTCTTTCTAAGATATTCTGTGATCCCACTCAACCTCCCAGAACTCTGAAACGGAAGCAGGAGTGTTGTTTTTTCTCCGTAATTTGTCTTCGTCATTCTGGACTCAGCCAGGCAGTGGGAAATCGAGTGATGAACAACAGTACATAGGGCGCACCTACCTCGGAAGCTGCAGTTTCTCGGATCAAAAAGTGTACTTCACAGTGGTAGCCCAAGTGATAGCAATGATAGCCACCAGGAGATGAAGGAGAGATAGAGAGAGAGGGAGGGAGAGAGAGAGAGAACGCCTCGTAAACAATGCGATCAAGTTGAACGTGACAAATGAAGTTTAGAGGCAAAAAACACGTATACATGCACGCAATTACTTACATTTGTAGGTACACATGTACCGGAAGACATGATACTTGAGTCACACATACGCACAAGTGCATACAGGCACATGTCTCGTCGTGCGTCGGAGTGGCCAAACATGTGATGTTTATAGCTCCCATTTATGAAGATGATCATCGTACTACACAGTCCTGTCCACATGTCTCAATTACGGTGCTTTTTCAGCTCCTGTCGATTCACTACACCCTCACCTATCCGAGAAGGGCTGGAGAAATACACAATTCATAGGCTGTCAACGGTCCGAGATGTTCTATTTCCGTTTAGCCCAGGACTAACTATGCCCAACTCACCTCTGAAAGACTTCGCTTCTTTTCACATCCACAATTCTCCCCCATGTACACCAGTTGAAGAGGACATGGTGAATAAACGTACTCGCCAGGTAAAGCTAGATTCCATTTACCTTAAGTTGTGCTGGAAATGTGTGATGATGCGGGGACATTGTTCTTCAATTTGTTGTCCTCGTGGAAGAGAGGCGGACAGTGGTTTGGATGTTCCGGTCATTGAACTTCCTTTTACAAACCATAGGTAGTTCAACAGATCAAAGCTAATTTGTGAACCCAGGTCATGCTGTGTTGTCCGAAAATTGGTTCAGTACCTGAGGCCCAGTTTGGTTCAGTTCGAAAGGTGACCGATCGATAATTTCGCTTGAGTTGCCACTTCTCTTGTTTATGCATTAATTTGAAATCCTGGTTGTCCCGTTCAGGATTGGAACAGACAAACACACCATTAGGTTAACTCGCAGACACCGGTAGGTCGCTTTATTTCATTTCGTAAGGGTAAATTGACACACTGGTCTTTTTTGAAAAAAAAAACGGGTGAAGATGGAACACAGAAGTTGATGGAAAAGAGGACAGTAAATTATCGATTAACCTGGGCAAAGTGATACACGTATTCCCACGAATGTTTCCACCAACCAATGGAATAAGAAGGTATCGGAACAGGATAAATCCCCTTCTACGATCCTCATTCAATTTATAATGAAAATAGACTTGTCGATCATTTTTAGACTGCACTCTGAACGTACAATTTACAGTTGTATGCTTATCACATAGTTTCGAGTAGGCGGAGACGAAAAAAATCTGTGAAAAGCTAACGAAGCAACGCGCACATTATGTTTCATGCCACAAAATCACGACACCCTAGGCGAGTCTCATAAGATCGGCGCTACTAGCACACACAAACGAACACCGCTTTGTTTTTGTGTATCATATATACGTTTCAGGAAAAGGTTATTTCGTTTGTTTGTTTGTTTCCAGATCCTTCCACGGGATATTTGCAAGCAATCCGTACGATACAATCACATTATTTCGACCAGAATCGGGTCAAATCCCGGTCATAATTCCACTATAACTATTTTCCCCTTCAGATTGGCAGGAGATGGTTTAATAATATGCGCGCACTAATAATCACTGTTGCATATCTGCAGTCAAAAAACTTCGTTTTTTTCTCGCTGTGTGTAAGTAATCGACTTTTCCCGTCGTCTTTCCCCTTTCTAGTGAAATGAAAATTTGTTCGGGTGATTACGTCATAGTTTTCATCGGAATGGGCAAAACCTGACCGCGAAATCAATAACAAAGCCTATTATGACTTATCGATGATGAGGATACATGGTATTATCGATTCCGTTGCGTCACACCAAAACAAGAAAAATCGACGACGTTTGTCTGATCCTTGGTGAGGCAACTTATTTTCATTCAATGGGGACGGTCACAAAAGGGAACAGGTGAATCGAGCATAATGACATCGAGCAGATCTTATCACTTCTGACCACCAAAAAGGAAAAAAGATCTGATAACGTTTCGGTAGATTTTTCCATTCGAGTCATGTGATTCATAACGCAGTCTGATACACGAACATGGCCGCGCTTAAAATTGACCGATCGATTTTCCCCGCCACTAACTCCCATGTTACGGATTTCCCACTTACTTACTATTTCCTTGATTAGTCGGACAATGAAAGAAATCAGACAGTTAAAACGGTGCTGTTAAAATTAATTTTGCCTGTTCATTGTCTAGCGAAATAGAATAACGCATGTAAAGGATCGCATTACATTACAAATTTTTATGGAGATAAGTGAGCGGTGAAATATGGAGGCTTACTCAGAACTGACAAGTCTAAAAGTTATTTTGACAATTATTCAAGCAGCCGGATGCTGGGTCCAAGAGATAACTATTGAAAACCCAGACGAGTACTGATCAAATGTGATAAAATGTGAAGGTGAATAGGCCTTGACTCCACGAGAATTCAGGCGTATGTACAAGCGCTACCATCGTTAGTCTATGTGCAATTCATATGGTACACTTCGGTACAGCTTCGCGGTAGACTGTATGCACAATCATCTAATAAAGGCAATAGCAACACGCGAACTAACGTTGGCTAGAAAGTGCTCAACAAGTTACGATTGTTGTTATATATTTATAAACATATTTGCGAATAAACTGGAACGTGTTTCCGGCTGCTTTGTTTCTCTAGTTCCCTTCAGTTGCGTAGTTTGAGTCAAAGTCACTCGAGTGCGCACTGACAGTTTGTTTCCATCGGTCGAATTCCTTATCAGTATTTCAAGTACGTGTATGACAACCACTCACTCTTTCGTGCCACGTATGCTCTAATAGTCTAACCTCAGGGCTAGCCCGAGCACTTTGGATATTTCGCCTAAGAATCATTGGTTTACGCCCAAACTACGCGAACACATGGAATCCACTACAGTCAACATTTTGTGATTGGCTCGTCACTAGCAAGATTACTCTATGAACCAACTGGCATGTGACAGTTTAGATTCAGCTGCGGATTTTCCTATCGATGACGATATCATAAATTTAGGATGTGAGCTCAAGTCTTACCGGGGATCAGTGGCTTTTCAAATTATCATTGCATAAAATTTACCAAATATGCCAATCCACGTTCGATGATCAACGGTACAGTTTGGTCAGCAAAGTTGTGTTCACTGATAGCTGCAAACCCACCATTCCTAAGTTTCGCAGGAATAAAATCGAGATCAAGAAGCCCTGAATACCTTATTCCTCACACACGCACACACACACGCAAGCTCCCCCTCCAATCATCACCGGTTGTAAATAACTTTGCTGAATAAACACTATACCGTTCGACCCGTAAATCTGGATTCAAATCACACCGATTGGAGGATGTGTTTAGCCCTGATTGGTTTTTTGCCAAATTATTGACTCCTGGGTACTTACTACAGCTGAGGGTGATTGTAGAACCACTACAATAAACCTTGAAAACACACGAACCCTTTTACCCCTAACTGCTCAAGGCATTCTCCAGTGATTCGTTATCACCCCACTCCGTTATCATGGCAACCAGAGTACTCAAGTTTCCGAGTTGGTCAAGCGCCTGACCGTTTCCCATGGTCCACATATTCATTGACCTTCAGTTCATTCCGGGCGGCAATAGTCCAAACAATCTTATTTTCGGTCGGAGCGATTGTTTCCGCGATTTGCTCGTTGCGACACGGGGGTACAAGTAGTTCGGGGCAAACAACGGTTATTACCGATTCAGTCGGCAACCATTACAAAAAGTATTGTGAACGAGTACGTAATGGTCAAAAGCGCAACGTCAGGGCATTTCTACCGGAAGTTCGTAAGTACGAGTCCTCAAACCGGTCTACTGGTCTACTTGGCAATCCTCCGTTGACCGCGATCCGCCCGTGAAACCTGATTTATGTGGTCGATTCATTGATGAACGAAGAAAAACGATATTATTCTTTTCATAAGGGTTGGATGAGTTGCAGTCTTCATGCTGAAAGTCTGATGTGCCTGTGTACACCCAGATCCACCGGAAGCTGTGGTGGCAGATGGTAAGTCGTTGTCATCGGACTCGTTACCATACAAGATCTAATGAGCTCTTATATGGTTCTATTCTACTTCAAATTTCAGGGTCACGGTTACCAGTATCCCGTGTGTAGTGAGCCTTAGTGGTTATGAGCCATCTCTCTTTCACTATACCCGTGAGTAAATCATGTCACAGAAGAGGCTGACGATTGATAATTGCTTTGTATCGTTTTGTCTTTACTCATTTTGGGAATACAGAAGAAAATCTTAATGATGTTGAGATTAATCGCACTGTTAATAATGGTAGCATAACTTTTAAAAATAAATGTGATGGATTAAACAAACGAGAGCGGTGGAGTGAGGCCACTATTCATAACCGCACTCACGAGATCACCTTCGTTCATTTTTTCCACTGTTCGACCCACAGGTTTCGTTGAAGGAAACGTCCAACTGTTCGAAAATAAGTATCAAGTCTCCTGGTACCATGGTCTCATTACCCAAGGTTCATCCAGACATTTCTAAACCCTTTCAAGTCAGTTCGTCATCGTAATCCAGTGAATAAACACACTTTAAGAGGCATTTATTTCAAGAATCTAAGTGTCACTAGGCGTTTGGTGAAGCCGCATTGATGTAATTCACAGCTACTCAGTGGGCAAGCGATCGGGCAAAACCCTCCATGGTGATGATAAAGGTGATACAATCAGTAGTGTATGCGTAATTTATGATATAGGCCGAATCCGTGTATGCATTTGTTGTTTGTGTCATCACTTATGTAACTGCTGTTGTCTTATTTCTTGGAAAAAAACAGTGTGCAATTCAAAAGACCTCGCTATAATGCAGAGACAGCTTCAAATGGTTAGTATTTTCGGAACAACAATTCTCTTTTAATCATTCAAGCGGCTTCCGATAGAGTATTTTCTAATCACACACAAACAAACAAGCAAACTCTGACGTTACTTTCCAGCTTACACCAGGTAACAGATTCAAAATAATACATTCCCAATCGAGAAATTGCCCAACTGGATTCCTTTATGTCAACCTCGACCGCGGGCCCCGCAAAGATCATGACTTTGTGGCGGATGCGGAGGCTAGCTGGTCCAGTGCGCAGAAGCAAACTGCTCATTCTACATGACTGGTATAGAGATTTTCCAGAAAATGGAAATTCAGGCGACTAATTCACATCCCGTGGTCACGTTGGCCAATGCGTCCTCTGCTCCCACTTGCTGATTCGATTTTCGTGGACTGCATCCAGAGGCTTCGAAGGAAAACTGCAAACAGATCATTCAGTGCCCAGATTGTTGGTAATCTCGATGGAGCGAAAAGTTTGGTCTGAACATTGACACCCATTCATATGATGTATCAATCATAATAAGCCTGAATGGTACTCGCTCATTCGCTGTGATCTGGGTCAGTTAGTAAACAGTGCGTAAATTCTTCTCCTTTTTCTTATTACTACTACTACTGCTTGTACTGCCCATGCTGCAACGCTGTGTTTGTATTTAGTATGGGGAGTACATAGTTCGTGGCAAAGAATGCTTTGTTTTTTTTACTCAACTCAATAACAATGTAGAGAAAACACATGAAGAAATTCGACAAAACACATGACATAGACACATAGACGTAGGCATACAAAAAATTTGGTATATTTTTACGTGAATCAGATGCTGATCTTGGATCATGCCGATTGTTATTTTTTGTTGGAATGTAAGCTAAAACGCCCTGTAGATTTCCAATTTTTTCTGATATGTGTTTACGTTAAGTAGCACCATGATAAATATCTTTACCGCTCATGGAGACACCCACCTACGCACACACACACACACACACATATATATATATACACTTTATTTTGCTGATTTAGTTGGGAAACATTGTGTCATGATAAATTAGTTATCCATTTCCACAAAGTACACAAATCGATTGTCTGACTGCTAAATCGAGCCATGAAAGCCAAAGAAACAGAGGCCTATAGTCATCAGCATAATGATAA
>LUCM01000230.1:269316-300397 GCA_008360955.1 Fasciolopsis buskii
ATAATAGTAACAGTGAAATTAGCAGATAAGAAGAAATACTTCTCGCACTATTTATGACAGTCAGAATTCGTCAATCACCACTGCTATGCTAACTATTATTGTCATAAAACTAATCAAACAACTCAATGGAATGGACTTAGGAGACACCAATCGATAAACGATCGTCGCTAGTTCCAGTGGATCAGCCATTGGTGCGACAGCGTCATTGCGCGTCTCGAATTGAGCCAACCTAGTCGGATAACTGTTCCATACTTTCTGTTTGGGAAAATATGGTTGTACCATAACTCCCTCTGGAAAAAATAGCGAGGGAGGAATTTTAAAAAAAGGTTCATTCATATGGTGGAGTAAAGAAATTGTCTCCTATCACATTTTATGTCAGTGTCCTATTAGGCTTTTGAAAACCGTTGGTTAATACGAAATGAGTTGTTAGAAAAACCATATAAATATATATATATATACATAACCTAACTGATTAACGCTTGTTCTCCACGCTGTTCGCAACACTACATCACTACTATTCTACAGCACCATTCAGCTCATTCATTGTGCTATTCTGTTCAGGCCTTGGGCCCTTTCATGCAACTGGAAAAGCTTCGTGTCAATGGTTAGCAAAACTTGCTCTGGTTGATTACCGACGACTAGGAATTTTACACAGTCCGATCCTCCAGTCAGATCCAGAAACTGATAGACTGTGTTTGTAGGGGAAACCCAATCTTTCTCACCAGAATCTCACTCGAATCTTTAGGGGTTTGGATGGATTATGTCCATTCAATAATCACATGGCGAGAATTTTCGTTAGTCAGGAGGAGAACACAAGACCTAAAACCTTTGATTTTTTTCTCATCAGCATGTTTTGCATAGGAACACATGAACAAAATTCTCCCGGAAGCATGCAGTGGATCTCGCGAGGTTACTGATGCTTATCAGGTACGAGTGCCCTGTCCTCTTACGTCCAACCATCCCTATAATTGTGCACTCCTTTAAGTTCTCATTGGAATCTCATTTGAATCGTTAGAAGTGTTAATGTCTGATTCTGTAAACTAGCATGATTGACATTCTCAGGAGTTTGTGCCTTTTTTGCCAGAGTTATTTTTTTTTTGCTTGTTTTTTTGCAGATTTATTTGCTTTGCAGTTTTTTTTTTTTGTGCTTTTTTTTTTTTACTATTTTTTTTTCTGCAGAGTTATTTTTTACAATTTTGCAATTTTGTATTTTTCTGTTTGTTTTTGCGTGTTTTTTTGTTTTTCATTTTTTTGTTGACAGAGTTTTTTTTATTTGCCTTTCAGAATTTTTTTTTTGTGTTGCAGTTTTTTGTTTTGCCTGCAGATTTTATTTATTTTCTTTGCTGTTTTTGCTTTTTTGCATTTTGCTTTATTGTTGCCAGCAGTAATTTTTTTTTTTTTTGTTTTTCTGCTTCTACCTTTTTGCTTTTTAATGCTTTTTTCTTTTTGGTATTTTTTTAGAGATGTTTTTTCTCGATATCTTTTGCGATCGATTTCTTTTCCTGCTTTTTTTTTCTTTTCGTATTTTCTTTTATTTGCTTTTACTTGATGCTTTCTTTTTGCTTTTTCCTTTTCTTGTTTTTTATTGTGCAGAATATTTACGCCTCAATTTCAGACCATACACACCACCAAAACAACATCATTTATTCTTTTGGTTTGCTTTGTTGTTTTTTTGTTTTTCTTATTATTTTTTGTTGGTTTTTGATGCAGATTTTTGCAGTTGTTTTTTTTTTTTTTTTTTTTGTTTTGTGCTTTTTGCAGAGTATTTTTTTGCCCAGATTTATTTGCTCTTAGTTGAGAGTAAACGTGCTTTTTTTGCAGATTTTTGTTTTATTTTTTTTTTTTTTTTTTTTTTTTGCTGTGTGCCTAGGCTTTTGAGAGTAAATTTCATGGTTTAGCAGGGTACGACCTATTTCGAATGTCAAGGTTCGTGAGTCTACACTGTTCGATTAAGTTCGCGGGTGACTGTTTCAAGGGCGATGCTTATGAATGCAGAACCAGGGATAGGCTTCCCAACTCAAAACCTGATCGTAAATTTGCAGCCATTCACGTTTGGCATCGCTCATTTCGAAGAGGCATTTGGCTCCAGTTACGAATAAGCACCGGCTAAACAGAACCAGCGCAAACGGTGGTTAGGCATCCGTAGGCATCTGCAGGCAAACGTGGGTTCACTTGAGAGCTACTATGTACACGGAAATACTAGCGGAGAATTTTTGTACAGTCGTATACGAAATAATTCAAGCATCTATGGCTACTGTTTTCAAATTTCCCAATAATAATAGTAGTAAATATTTTGTAATGTAGTGTTAGTAGTAGTAATAGTAATAGTAGTAGTAGTAATAGCTGCTGCTGCTGGTGCTCCTGGTGCTGCTTTTGCACCAGCATAGATCGTGACGTTGTTGTTGGTGACCTGACTGTCTGTCAGTGGTGAAATATTATTTTCCGGCTTCTAAGCTGCCCCAGAGGGATTATTTCTCCTCGGTGAATCCTGTAATACCGGTTGAAAAACCAGTTGAATGATATAGGTCTTATCCTTTCCACCTACCCAACATGCTTGAAAGTTATCTGTTTTCTTTATGTCGTAGGTATCGAGCTGTTTGACGTGATCTGAAAGTATGACATGTGGACACTGGAAGATTTTTTACTTTTTATACTCTCGAATTTGCTGGTTTGGTACTCTTCCAACTGAATCGACTGAGTGTGCTTTTGTCGATTACATCATCAAAGTGAAAGGAAAACAGGTTTTGGATGTTACCAAAAATTATGCTCGCGGCTGGTTTACTCGGTTGTTCAAATTGTCACTAAGGCATCTGACTAAGCTTCTTCAAGTTATCCGCGAAGCCAGTACGGAGGAGAACAAAACGCTCCGTCGATAATAAAGGAGGCTAGATGTCTGCCACAAACAACGGACGGATGGTGAATGAAAAAATGATTCCAGTCAGGTAGACCACGAGAATTTCTCGATAGTTGATAATGACCAAAAAATACCTTTGTGGAACAGCTGTCGATTGATGTTTCCGAGGCCACCTGAAGAGCCAGAAGATAATATTTCACTTCCTTTCATTAGCACCAACTAAAATATTTAGGGGATTTAAACAACGGAGTCACCAACAACACCGATCAACCGAACTGCTGGGTGAATAGCAGCAGCAACTACTACTACTATCACACTACTATCTACTTACTACACTACTACTCATTAACTATTCACTACTACTACTTACTACTACTCACTACTACTCTACTACTACCTACTACTATAACTATTAATACTACTTAACTACTACTAAAACTACTATTTCTCTCTTACTACTACTACTACTACTACTACTATAACTATTACTACTACTACTACTACTACTACTACTACTACTACTACTACTAGAAATACTATCACTGCCACTATTATTATTATTATTACTATTATTACGAACTCAATCGAACAGTGTCAACTCACGAACCTAGATTCCCGAAATCGGTCGTACCCTTCTAAACCGTAAAATTTACTCTGTACAAGCAAATAACTACCTTCATTCATCCTATCTCCATAACCTCGGTCATCGACTAGTCAACATCTTGTAGTTAAAGTGTGAATTTGAACCCTTCCACGAAGTTCAGTTGCCCCAATGACAGACTAAGTGACCGTGGATCCCTTGCACAAGTATACTGTATTTGTTGTACAATTACCTAATATAATAAATGATCATTATTGCTACCATTATTTCTGCAGATTGCACAGAAATGTCCATCAAGTGAACTTCTGGTTAGAAGCTGAATCCACAGTGACGCATGGACGACTGAGTCTTAACCCTTGAACTGGTGATATACCATGTGTCATGCTCTTCGCATTGTACCCAAAGCAGCGACTACCAGCATCCGAAAGACAAGTATTCAGACATGCCCCCGGCCTCCTTATATATTGCGTGAAGGCCATTACAAGTTCTGTACTCACTACAAGACTTGAATCATTCCATTCTTCTGCTGCCAGAGTTATTGGATCAAACATACCATTCAAGCTGATTCTTAGGCGATCAATCAATTCGTGAATCCATCGACTAGCTTCATCGACTCATGACGGAATCGTTGTGACTCGTCCAGTCTCGTAAGCTTTAAATAGATAATGTTGCAGATAGATTGTGAACGCATAATCGTGCGCTATTCAGAGCAAAACATCTGTATGACAGAAGTATAGGCAGTTGAAGTTGAAACATGTCTAATTTATTAAGTGCAAGTTGGATTCGATATCTACTCCCGCCATCAAAATCAGACCAACTTGTAGCATTCCGAGGCATTGTATGACTGGGCAGATTTTATTCTGAGGAGAAGCACGAAATAGGTGTATCAAACCACACAATTTCTCATCTGGAAAGTTTCCCCCACCAGTAGACACGCAGTATAAACTCCTCTCCTGTATGAATAGAGGGCAGGGCGACTTTTGGAACAACCACAGTCGTCTCGATCATTTGTCGTCAAGAGTGGGCTAAAACAGGAAGAATATGGTTGGAATATGGGACTGCGTCAAACGCGGACTTCGCTGTTGCCCGGCAGCTTTTTCCGTTCTCATATCTTCTTAATGAATGTATTGCCTAGGCATTTCAACGGCAATATTAGCAGAAGTACTTTTGAAAATAAGCATCAACTTTGTTTCCATTGTATTTGTAAACCAGAATGATCCAAGATCACGGTTGCCGCCCCCCGAAGTAATGGACCCCAGTGGCCATGGGAAATGCTTATTCCACCACACCCAAAAGTGAAGGGTCAAGGGCCCATTGGACGTCGGGCCACAATGGCCGCGTCACAGTGCTACCAACGGGATATTGGTACGTTGGAATAGAAACATTTGATATGTGAAAATGTACAACGTTCATGACATTACAGCTGGCTTTTCGCGGTAGCCTGTTAGGTGAGCATGACCCAACCCTGCTGATGACTGTCCAGCAGTTCTGATGGCCACTTCCCGATCGCAAACTCGATGACCCACCGGGAACCGTACATCTTTACCTGTTTATAATACAGTTATTAGAATTGTACTGATTTTAATCACAGTTAAAAGTTAACAGCTTAATCAGAAATTGAATCGAACTGACTAGCCTTCCCCCTACAGCAAAGGTACTCTGACACCGAAGTATTGCGATCACGACTCTTGAAAGCTAATTGTGTAATTGCTAATTAGATCATTATCTTGCTGACACAGTATCGTGTTTTGTATGCGTACTACGTAACGCGCAAATGGATCTATCATTCTGGATATCATCTGGCTTTTTGTGCCACTCCCAAACAGTTTGAGGTAAAACAAGGTTTATTCATGTGTCGTTAGAACTGCTGTTGCTGTCGTCATTAATTTGGCGGAGTGCTGCACATACATGACTACTCAATCAATATCTGAAAGGTGATTATTCAGCTAATTGCGACAGCTGCGGTAGGCCGCAGTTTTGATCTTGGATTTCCGCGTGAACCCCGGGACAGAGCGAGTAAGATCAGTTTATATTGATGAATGTCTAATCTTCACCAGAACCCGGTAGTCTGCTTCCCGGGGAATCCTCTCTACCCAGATTATTTTCAGACCAATAATAATTAAACTTAAGTTATTCCATGCAGTGATTATTGCGAAGAACAGATCGATTACTTTATCGAGACTTCCGATGAAGATTTCCCATCATTAAAAATGTTGCCAATGAGAAAAACAAGGAAATAACTGTTCCTAGATCGCAAGTCACGTGACCGAATTCGAATACCAGATGAATTTCGACACCGTGGTGACCGTATTTCAACACATCATCCTCTGGTCCGTAAAACCTAAGTGGCACATTGAAATAGTAACAATTAGGTTCGTCCCCGTCATTCATGAATCACTGGTATATATGCAATTACCCATGAATCAAGGTCGACTGATAAGCGTTACTGTTTCGGTCCCCAGACGGTACGGCTCCCCTCCCCTCTCCACCATCCTCACCCTAAATTGTTACGAGGATGTGGAGTTTGGCACGCAAAGCACGTGCTTTGGGAACATGAAATAGCTCGACCGCTGACCAACAATCAGGTGGTTCGGTGACGAGAAAATATTTGATTCGACTATGATGATGATAGTGATGGTGGATAAGCGGAGGGCAGTAGTTTACAAACATGCAATCAGTTAATCCATCCGCAACAAAATCAGTAGTTAACTCTTTTTCCTGGAACACATGAGAGTTAAACAGAATGTCAACTTTCAATCTCTCCCCTCCTTATCGTTTTTTCATGTTCACATCCGGTTATCAACCCCCCCCCCTAACTCAGCGGTTATGTTGACTTGAACATATTCGCGCTGTTTCGCCCTGATTTGGGTTAGTTACTAGGCCTCAGCTGACACGTACACTAAATCACTGTCACCATGCTCCGATGAGACATTTCATCGCTCATTCGGCCGTACAAATATATCCGACCACCCGTTCCCATTCTAGCTTGATCTCATCTACGCGTTCACGCAGTCACAAGTAAGCACATCGCCGTTATCGTCAAGTTTGTCTGTTTCTCTTTCCTCTTTTCTCCTCCCCCCGCCCGTCAGCCACAAACTGCCACATCCTTGTTACCACTTTGATAATCAAATGCTATGTCCTACTCAAAACAAATAGCATCATGCCACACGTTATTCGTATACTGCGGGCATTCTATGGCCCATCCCAATTAGCGAAACAGTTCAAGGTTCACAGGGGTGGGTGGAGTGGGGATGATGAATGGGAAGAGAACAGTGCTCATTTGGTCTCTTCAAATGATGGAGAATATCGAAGAATTTCAACATAGTCTGAAAAGCGTATGTATGAGGACTGAAGCTGAGTAACTTGGGCATATTCCTGTTCCGAATTAGAAAGACAATCCACCACCCAACGACTCTGAGCATAAAAAATTACCAAGGTTGGGGAATTCTTTATCCTCTACTTCACCTAAATAACCTCACGGGTTTCTTATACTCTGCTCGTCCTTATTGATTTCCGTGTGAGCCGAGATTCGACAGCGACGTTGCCATCCGGACTCATGTCTATCCAACATACAAGCTTTATGATAAAATGACGCAACTTACATGTATCCATTATCATAACGTCATTTATCTCGTGTATCCTCTTCCATGTTCGGAGGTGTGAATGTCCATAAGTGGTCAACTAGACACAACGAGGGTGGCAGCAGATGGGACAGGTCGTCAAGTCAGTTCAACCACAAAGACGGAAGCGATTTGGGTTGTGACATCATCAAGTTTTGTGCACGGCCGAGAAAGCACACCTGTCCAGTTACCAGGACAGTGTTACCCGCATATGAAGTATTAGATCTACTCCGCCCACATTCTATTGTAACCAGAATCTACGCTGATACTGACAATTTCAACAAAACATAAGAACACACACAGATGACCAACATTAGCCCTACATTTCGATCGGTACAACTAGACTAACCCCCGGAGTTTTCTGATTCCCGTCATCCGCGATCGTAAAACAATCACAGCCACATGACAACCTCGGAGACCCCCCTTCACCCTTCGGCGAGCAATTTCAACGAAGCTAACAATCCGTTCGACATATCCTAGATCCGGACAATTAAATTACAATCAACCAGCATTTGATGGCAAGCGGGTCTCTTTCGAATCTATCCAGTAAAAGTGGCCATGAGCAATACGAAGCACGTTATAAATTGAAGCACAGTAGACAACATCAAGCCAATCCTATCTAATGTCACGATTATTTACCACGGAATACGGTGTCCTACAATCCTAGTAGGTTGGTAAGTAAACCATTTCATTCACTGCCCCGTTCGATCTGCTGAACCGGTTTATTCCGTAGATTTATGACTGCATTGTTCTCATCTTCAACAGGATTGAACGATTGGTGATATCCAGATGATCAGAAAATGTGTACAAGTATATCGTCACCAATAGTTTTGGGGGCTGTTGTGTTATACCACTAGGTTCGATGTATTGACATTGTGGTTTCAAGCACAACATATGGGCGTATAGTCAGTTGATTTCGGTCAGCCTCGAGGAGGCTTGTACGACACGTAAGGACATCTGAAATCAGGTGATACTAGTTAACCCTTATCTCACTGAGTTGGATCGGGTTGGTAAGTGAGTTGTCTGCTGATGGCTTCCCAAATCTGTCTCCAAACAAACAAATTCGATGAAACTGTACCTGATAATTGCACGGCTTGAGCCAGACTCTTGGGAGCCTCAAATGACCGGTGATCATTGAACGCGTACAATGGGGATATCACCACAGATGGTTACTAAACCTTGGTGACGGAAATTTCTGCATAGTTCAGAGGTCAAGAGTTGATAAAAACTGATAGCCCAGGTCGTAAACCCTATTCCAACCTACTCGATTTACACCAGGATGGTGTTAAATTTCATTCGCCACGGCTGTGGATGGATCGGTCCGTAGCAAAAAGTAGAGAGTATCGTGAAAATATTTGCTCGCTTAGGTTTTTACCTCAGTAAGTAATTTGACATATTGAAACTAGTTGGAAGTGCTGTCACGACTACAAGGCGAAAATCAAAGTTACGCAACACTACACTAACTGCGGTGATCAACCGGGATGTCGCAGATTCGATTCGTTCCACTAACGATCAGCTCCACGAATTAGCAGCCTTCTGTTGGCCTCCACTGTCTCCCTGGAAATGATACGCTGAGTGGTATCATTGATGAATTAGATAAAAGTTGAAAAAAGGATAATCCCCGAAATAAATGCCCCTGTTCTCCGAGATGTTTTTCTACTGAAATATATGCATCTGTGTACGCAAAAGTCTATGCGATACAACATGGTACGACTCATATCTTACAGAATTGAAGTCCTTTAGTGCAACTAGTATTCTGTTCGAAAACTGAATGGCGCGATACTACCCAAACTGTCCCCTTAGTCAGTCGATCAAAATCCACGTTCGTTGAATGTTCGATATGGTGGAGATCAAGATAGTATAGGTTTGTATAACACCTGCTAAGCATGCTTAATTAGGTCCGACAGTGCTAACCTAATGTTTGAAATCTTTATTGTCATCTTTTCCTCGTCATTCGTTTCGTGAGTGTTGTTAACGTTCATCTGTACTTTCGAAGCCGCCTAAAAAAATAGCACAGATATCATGATTTTTACTCGCGTCGCGGTACGGGGAATCACGTGAAAGTACGACTTAATTTGATTAGACGGAAATAGTTCGAGCTGTTTCTGTAGACATTTGGGACCATTTGAGATCGAGAGCCAGCAGCGTGCATTAGATGGTATTCAGAAATGCCATTTGTTTCCAAATTTGTATTTGTACCAGGTGCGCTTTTGTGTTTTGGATTTATGTTTCTTTCCCATGATGCTTCTTATTAACCGAGGACTAATGAGTACATGCTGTCACTTACATTGCGACTAACTCAAACGAAACATCAAGTCTGCTCCTTAGGCGACAGCCCTTCACGCTTTGCTATCTTGGGCAAGGTCTTCACAGTGCAAAGTCCAGTTGTTGTGTAAGGTGCCGATTCAGAAAACTGGTTGAAGGCTTAGGCGGTGTTCAAACGGATGGGGTATACTGGCTTTTAAATTTGAAGATCGTGGGTTCAAACCCCAACAGGGCCGGTCAACCTTTCTACTAGGCAGGCCTCTGGTGACCACGGCCCTCTTCCTGAAAATGATGCACATGGTTATTTAATCCATAAAAGAGGGAACAGATAAAAGACAAAGGTAAAGGAACTCGCATTTCCAGTCAGCCACTAAGGCGATAATTCCAGTTTGACTAACGTGATGGTAGTAGGCTCATCTTCGTTAAAGCTATTTCTTGTCGGCGGAGGACAAGACCGAACACCTTCGGGTAAGTTCTTTGGAGAAAAGAAGTAATTCGATCGGTATCTTTACATTGTTGATCGGGCAGTGTAAGGGACGTGGCTGTACAATCTGACTTTGTCCAAACAGCCGAGGCACAGGTGATTGGAGTATTCCAGCCTTTTCTACTCCCTAGTCTTAGCTACCGGGTTTAGCATGCATACTTGGAGATGGTGGGTTGGCCAGTAGGTGTGCATACTGATATGAGGACTTTGAGACCGCAGTTTTCGAACAGTTGTAGGAAGGCTATCTCTGTGCAAACTGCACGAAGCTTTGTCTCGTCTTTGGGTTAATGATTTGATAGAACAGTAGAACTTTGGTACTTGGAATGATGCACCGTTTCCGAAGTTTTGTCGTTAACATATATCTGATGCGTTGAGTTTTGCACCGCTGTAGAGAATTTCATTTCGAGATATTTATTTCTAGACCGATAGCATTAGCTTCACTCACAGACCGGTCTGGAACCGACTTTCAGTTTCAAGAGCCTCTGCTTAAAACGTAACGTCGGTGACGAATTTTATTTCTTTAACCCAGGAATCGCTGCCAGGGTTTCTAAGGATACGCCTCATTATCCAGTCTGGCGTGTTAGAATAAGACTGGTGATAGAGGGCAAACGTGCTGGTCGTTGAAGTCGAACGAGAACCTCAGAAATCCTTCGCCGCATGGGTGGATGAAAGACTGCGTTCTCTAGAGGTACAGTCCTAACACCCTGAACTACTTCCTGGGCGTCTCGGCATTTCAAAGTATGCTCCAGAGTGACTGTCTGTCAACAGACTCGAGGGTTGTTCAGCCGATGCGGGCTGACATTCGACCGGCTGTGGTCAAACGGATAGCGTCGTGGCTTTCTGACGTGAGGGTCAATGGTTTGCATCCTCCCACCGCCGGTCAGCGTCCCCACTTGGCAGGCTACTGTTGACCGCAGCTCCCTTCCTGAGAAATGACCTACACTTCCTTTTCATTAATAACGAAAGTAAAGAAGATAAGAAAGGATAAAAGTTGATAGGTTGATGGAAATTTGGTCAAGACAGCCTTTTCCTGGGTGAAAATTGTGTTCCCTGTTCTCAAAACTCGGACAATACTCCTGAGACAGTATAACCAGACAGCTCCAGGTCTGTATAATCGGTAAAGTCGAAAATATCTACCAAAATTAAAATATCTTTGTGTGTGCAGTATACACTGCGACTTCGTCGACGTACGGGCTACGCCAGTGACCTAAAAAACATAAAAACCAAAAAATCAACATAAGCCACAGTCCAGTCAAGGTGTCAGCCAGCATCAAAACTTTTACGATTAAACCGATAAGTCGCCCTGTGGGGATACATGTTTCAACGAAGCTTTACGTAATACAAACCAGATAGCGGTGAAAGATGATCATTTGGCAATATTTAATGAACCGATTTCGGTTCCCGATTTCACTGTGCCATCGATCCGGTTAAACGGAAAGGTCGCTTTAGTAACCTTACGATTTGTTAGCTCGTTTCATTGTACAGTCAGATTCCATCAGTAGCAATTGTTACCCAAATGTACTGCTTCAGGTGGACGTCTTTGCAAAACCCTAAGCTTAGCCTTAGCTTCTTTAGTATGGCCGGAATAACGCACTGGATGCTCAGACCGTCTTAATGGTTAACTATTATTGAAGAAGTTGATACCGGTTTTCGCCTCATTTATTGCATTCCGATCTCCCAGTAACAGTCCCAGTAAAGAGGACTGCCACCCGAGGTCATTGGTACAAAGGTTGTGCCTTATATCCAACTCTCATATGGTTTATTGTGATACATCACCTAACAGGTTCCTTTGTTGCATTTTACTTTAGCTGTCAAACCAACTGGCGGCCTTAAGCAGTTGAACAATGGCAAACGTATCCCGTGATTTTAATCTCTCCATATCTTTTTTTATTCGCTGTCTTTTCTATCCGGCCTCCTTAAAGCCACGGAATGTGAGAACAGTAAAAACCATTGATCTAACTTCTTTTATCAACACCTGTCCACCCACATTTCTTTCAATCTGTTCATTATTAGCTTCTGTTCGAACATGTATAATGACTAATCAGGTGGCCGCGGGGTGTGTGTATGTATGTAGGATAAGGCGTTGATTAATGGGATCGAATCCGTGGGAAACAAATACGGTCACTTAGATGTGCATGCATATCTACGTGGTGCGTTTGTGTCCACAGAACTGATTTGGGGTTCGAGCTGTCCACTCTGTTCCGAAATGACACTTGGTTTTTTCCTGCCGTCTGTTCGATCCCACTACAGGGTGTACTTGCGTGAGATGGAGCAACCGATTAAAGTGAAACCATTACATTTGAACTAGCATGTTCAAATTAATTTATGTAACCATTTTCCTGGTACTGTATTTTTATAACCCCATGTGCGCTGGCAAACCGTTCCACCTGTCCTGGTCTCTGTCATCACACAAAATTTTCCGTGAATTATTTTTTCATACTCCTTCAAGAATTGTTTCCAGTGTTTCGTGTCCTGTTTAGTCGGATTTTTTCTTAATCTGCGACTACTCACTGTCTTACACAGTTTTTATTATGTGGACCGACAAAATGGGATAAAGTTTGATATAAATAGTTTATGCCTATCGATGAAAGGATCCCAGTTCACTTTTCTAAAAACTAATGAAAACCTAGGAATCGTGTCTTATTGTTCAGAAATCTGGCCTTGTGATTTAAGAAATAAACTTGTCAGTCATGCATAGCCCACGTGATTCAAATACGACTATAGTGCAAAAAACTACGTATACGTTAGAACAAATCCTAACGAGAACCGTCGTCAGCAAACCCTAATCACCAAGTCTCAATCTGCGCGGGATACATTGCCGTGTCAGCCAAAGTACCACTGGGCCGTCCTGGCTCTTGACTGTTTCGAAGATGCGCCATGGTAACTCCACGATATATCCCATCACCCAAGGCCCAGTGACTTGGAGCTTCAATACAAGTTGTCGTCTGCACAACCGTAGTCTGCTCCGATAGACGTCTTTCAGTGCGAGTCTTTGTACAAGGATGAACCACAAGCATAGTGACCAATCTGCCGAGTACGACAAGTGTGATGAAAACTAAAGTACTGCTCAGGTATACTGAGTCTATACTTTTGGAAAGCGTGTCGAGATTCCTAGCTGAATAGATAGCAGTGATCTAGTTGAACGAGCAAATTAGATTGCCATCTGGTACCAAACTGTTCCAAAGGTTTGAATATTGTTTAGTTGTTTCATGCTCTTCGGTATTCACCGTGGGGCAGTCTCGGAGACATTATTCTCTGGAACTCCATGCCTACAGGATTCAAACAACTGGTGGCATAAGGTAAAAGATTGATATTTCGCTTGGTAACACATACTGTTTATACTAGTTCAAGGTAAATTTCACATTGAAGTGATATATCATCATGTGTAATCGGAAAAAGATCAGTCTATTCTGAGAGGGAAACAATCCCCTAAGGTTAGTACGCAGGTGGCACACTATCAACGGAATCAAGCGACAAATGACTAGAAATCCCAATTATTAGGGTGATTCTTAAGACACAAACAAGATGTGACTTTAGACAGGTTTTATTCGTTGAGGTCAGCTGTCAGATTAGGTGTGTCATCTGTGGCTTCCCACCGATTCGGTTAAGTTTCTTTTTCGAATTAAGTTGGCGATATCCAAACTGCACCGGAAAATTTCTTACCTGGCTGAGGCATTTGATGAAACCATTATTCAAATAGCATGATCATTATGTGCATTAGAGTAGTGTGAGTAAATTGGCACTCTTTACTTTCTACCAGTCAAGACAAAAAGAATAAAATAAATTTCCTCCCTCCCCCCAAGAGAACTTTATTCTTTACAATCCTAATACTAAAGCTTGTTGACGGACTCCAAATATGATCAGCATGAATGAGAAGCCACACTAATGAAACAAACGAATTACTGGGTGCATGAACTCTACTCAGAATTGGATCACGATATTGATTCATATCGTTTTGATCCAACCGATGTTGACAGAAGTCAGCTAACAGCAGGTTGAATAGTCAATTGTTCAGCATTCCCTGGTGACCTGATGCCTAATGCCATGAAGAACACAGACGTCAATCGTGTAGCCATTACGGTTTTGAAAGCATTGGAAAAACAATTTTTTTTCTTGATATTAAGACAAAAACAGCTGCATGATACAGTTGCAAATTTTCAACTTTTCTTTCGTTGGTTCCCAGTAATAAAGAATTCAATGCATTCTCAAATGCTGCATCATGACCCATCGACATCTAAATAACCACTAAGAAACAATGAAAGCAATGTAAAGATCTTTCATCTAGCGTGTTAAAAATCCTCACGAGAACATATTCACCGTGCTCACGGACCGAAAACGAACAGCCATGAACTAAAAGCCTTAGATATTGCGCTAACCGGGCGGACTGTCAACGGTTTATCGAACGTCTGTCGAACTACAATATGTAGCACACTTGTTGGTTCTTGGATTTCGCGGGCCACAAACCTTTGTTCAGCGGACGGTCGGCCTCTATCTAAGCAACGAAAGGTTGTTCTGTAGGATTCAAGCGCATTACAAACGGCCATCCAAGACTTCGCTGTATGTCAGCTTTTGGGTTGTTGCGTAAGGAATTTTAACGATTCTCGAGAGGACTACAGTCACTTCGTAAAGATTGGGTTAATTATTTGTGACCGAGGAACCCTATATGCGTTTTGTGTTCAGTTTATGCTTATCAGATATCGTAATTTTATGGATTCGAAAGAATTTATGATTCCTACGTTCATTTGGTGTCCGTCTATTTTCCATTTGTTAGTCGGAAGGATAGCATGCTGTAGACCGACAGTCTTGAAAACTCACATTCACAGTCCGCAGCTGTTCCGAGCACAACTCTTGTGAACGAACCGGAAACCGACTGGTCGCTCAACCTAACTCAGTAGGATGAGTTGATACGGTTCAGTAAACTCAACCATACCAACGACCCCGATGGGCACTGACAAACAATCGCACGCAGGCTGTCCCACAACGTTGCTGTTGCTGCTGAAGCGTTAGCAGGGCTTCACCTGAAAGTCGAACTAACAAATGGACCGGCGACAGTCTTATGGTGGGCTAGATCGCATTTGGCTGAGAGCCAATATTTGCCTTCTTTTGTTTCACCCTTTCTCTCTTTCGTGTATGTGTGGCCAATGGGTCGGACGAACAAATGAGTTCCGATCAGCGACTAATGTTGACAGATGCCCGTCTCCTAGTTGGCAGCTGGGCTAATTACCAGGGGTATCAGGTCGCGGATCGTCTGTGCGGAGCTCAGAAGTTAAGGTAGGCAACTCATTGTGGATGTGACTTCAAAATACTGTATGGGAGGGGGAGTGCTTATGATTAGATAGCGATCGGGAATTCATCATCCTCATCATCAACCTGGCCACGTCGAGGGTGGTGATTGTTTCAGGGTGTATAGGGAAAGCATCTTGGCAACTGGACCGACATACAGTCGTACTTGGGATAAATCAAAAGATGACCTTTAGTCAGCCTCCTCATCCTAGGATATGGTCACTTGGAAAAATTGGCATGGGGATATTTTGTGTTGTGGTTGTCATTGTTTTTTTTTTCTTCTGAGTTTACAGGTTCATGCGACATAGTTGGCTTGAGGATAAACAAATAGCGAACTGGTCTAACAGCATCAGTTTGCCATGGTTAGTACGATATTCTACTCCAAAGTAACCTGAGAATTGAAAGAGTGTACAGACAACTAACTTCTACCTAACTGATCTCACAAAACTGGAACAGGATCTACACTGTCGTCCACAGATTCACAAACAAACAGTTCTCCAGTGGTGTCAAAAATTAAACGATTAAATTTTTTCTTTTGCCAGACCATGAATGGTTCAAGGAATAAAATCGTTACGTTTAATCATCAAGGCCTCTATCTCGACTCGCGCGCGGCCACTGAATTTCCCATTCGATTGGCTTTCCGTAGTCTCAGCCCCGTATTAAAATATCGCAAATTTATCGCATTAGAAATAAACTAAAAGATCTCAACTGTTATTATTTTAATCTGTGTTAGGAAGGCAAGAAGATATATTGTCCTGTCAGAATTGATTCTAATTGATCAGGTATGATCCGCAGACAATCGAACCATTTGTCTCATAAAAACACTAACGAAAAAGATAAGAGAAACAGTCATCAGATTATTGTTCTCTTATCAAGGAGTTGAACCCAACAGCCAGAGGTACTTCGCAAATCTTCCGAAACTGAGATGGGTGCAAACAATTGAGAGAGTCCATAGGACGAGAGGGACTAATTTAATTTACGTAAATACACATTCAGTTTTATGCAAGCTCTACTTTGCCTACGCAGACGACAACAAGTGCCGGTTTGATCCCTGCCCGGGAGTGTCGATTTTCGGACGCAAATACTTCAAACCAATTATTGACCGTTCACATTCAAATTGAAGGGTAAATTGCTTCTCGGCTGTTGATTTGCCTCAACTGACCGAGGCTCCGAAATGACGATGATGTTCAATTGAACGGTGATCGAAAACTCCTTCCCCCAGAGACAAACCAGTAAACGGAACACTGTGCATTTCTGGCCGAGGTAACACTCATCAAAACGCTTCAGATTCGGTATCAGATGAGAATAAATGACAAAATTCCGTGGTGACCGACTTGTTTGGCTACGACTATCCAAGTCGTTTGTGACAGTATTGGGCAACGCTTCATGAAAAATTAATCAATCACGAGGAATTCGCGCAAAAATATGTGGGTTATTCAAGACATGCAGAAGTTCGAAGTGGGAGATATGAAATGCGAATTCAAAGTAGTTAATTTTGTGCCTCACCCAGAAAATAGATCACTATCGTCACATCGGCCAATCTGATTGTAACCCCCGTCCTGAAAATAATCCACTAGTTCTTTTCATTATTTAATGAAATTAAAAATGCAAGTTAAACGACCCATCGAATATCACGGCTAACACCTATATCGGGTCCTTCAGGTCAAACTACAAAATAAAAAGCGATATAATGACTATGATAAAATAATGGTCACACACGGACTCCCAAATGAGTTTGGATCCATGTCCAAACTGTTTGGAATCAAATACAAACACAATTCGGTTTTACAAGACCAGACAAGCGTTAGTCCGCTCAAATAATTTACAGAAGTTTTGTGCCCGTTACAACGAGCACTGGAGAAATTTCTCACACACGCCCACAAGATTCGTTCCACGTTTCAGACCGGTGTGACCCAGTCCAGTGGTGGTCCAAACACTTTCGACATAATTCCGAACTAACCTGAAGCATAATTTAAACCATCAGAAAAAAAAATGTCCCGCATTTTTATTCCATTGACACATGAGAACAGAGAGGGTTTGTCCATTTACTGACCGGCTTGAATTGACTAAATATATCCGCTCCGAGATCGAACCCCAAAATTACTGCTAGCAATTGTATTTTCATAGACATTTGCCCATTTTCCATGTTTAAGGAAGGCTTTGGTTTGCTCTGAAAACGGTCAACTCCTACTGAATCATAATCTAACATTTTGGAGAATGCCGGTGATACAGACATGGTAAACAACTATTTGGCATTGATATACGAGGACCGAAGATGTTTCTGATCGTATCGAAGAGACGATGTGTCACCTGATATGATATTTGAAGATTTACGGAAAAATTAAAAATCGTTTCGAGAAAGATCCCCGAGGATAATCGAAACATGGACTGTTACGAACATTTCCGACCAAGTCGCTTACAACATTTAGAAAAAAAAAAAAATCTTCGAATAATTTACGTTAAATTTCGGTTCCTAGCCTCATTTGAGTACATTTTGCATCACGTGTGTGACAAACGAAACGTCATTGCTCCATCAGTGCTTGCAAGCAGAGCGATGATGTTCTGTACTTTACATCTGGCGCGTGTATTAAAATCGACCACATCCAAAACGTTGGCTACAATTGGGTTTTCTTCTACTTGAATTAGACATGTAATAATTTATGCTTAATTTTCCGTAACAAAGAACCGGTTTTCAAACTGATACGTCAGACCAGATAGGTAATCGTGGACCTAACGGTAATATTTTCCTACAACCTCGGTGCTTTTGCAAGTGTACACGTGATCTGATCGTTGCCACGAGAACAGAGAATGACTGTACAATAGAAAAGTCAGCAAAATGATCATATCGGGAATAAACTGTCAATCAAAAAATACAATAACTAGACTACAAATGTATCACCTTTTCAAAATTATCGATGACTTAAATATGCTTAAATTCAGCCAGGTCAGTAAATTCGAAAGAAAGAAGGGTTAGTTAAGTGTACGCTCTAGACCGTCATATCAGTTCGAATGTCCAAATGTTAATCCTGCCTGAAATGCCCACTGGGATTCGGTTCATCTTGTTTTCTATTTCTTTGCATTTTAGTCTGGTCACCCAACATCTCGAAGACCGCTGTCCTAGTGCACACAACAAGCTCGCATATCTGACAAATTTGAGAAAATCCAAACGTGAAAAATTTCTTATCCCAGAGAGCTATGAACTCAATTAAGCATCCCACTTATCGCTATACTCCGCGGGCGTGACCGTAGTACAGTCGTCTGGGAATTTGACCCTCGTGTTTAAAGACAAACGGATCAATCATGTTATCAGACATGCATGGCTGCTTCACCTTCAAATCGAGCATTAATTTAAGTCAACAATCATCAACAGGTAAGATGTATGGTTCTGTTATCATAAATTAGTCTAAATTCTGACTTAGTCTGGTATCTTATCGTCATGGACCGACTAGTTTGTCATTCATTGGAATAATGGTTAGGGCGCAGGGTTTCAAATGCAGATCGCTAGAAGCATTTTCAACAATGCGGTCATTTTCTTCATCGCTTTGCGGTTGCACCGCCTGGTTGATCGAGTCGCTTGCGAATGGGATTAATTCCGATATGGGGATGATGACAAAACCAGTAATCATTGGATTCTGTCACCGACGGACTTCATAGGGGCCAATAAACCCGAACACAATACCATGTTGTCTGAGTGAACGAATCTCTAATCGAGTCGGTTGCCACGATTCTGAAGTCGTCATCAGCAGTTTTCAATGGTGAGTTGAGTCCGACTACTGCACAGTGAACTGTGTCACAAAACATTGTCCGTCTACAGCACCAACTACTCAGTAGACTTGAATGAGATGCGGATAGGCGGCAAACTACTGGGGTCACCGGTGTTCAAATGGTAAACATGGCGTTATTTTGATTTAAATGGACCGATCCGAATCCACTTATCTACTCGGTAACCTATGGATGATCACATCCATGCTCCTAGGAGTTGCGCACATTTTCCTGTCTACATTGAAGACAGAAAGATGAATAACAAGGTTACAAACATCGTTTTATTGTTAGCGACAGCAACTGGTAGCAATAAACATTTCGAAACTTTGTTTGGAAGTACCATTCCTGCTTAATGATTGTGCACAGAGGGATTGTCAACCAACCAACCAACCAACCAATTAATCAATCGATTGACTAATTAGTCAGTCAACCAATCATCAGACAGATCAAACCAGGGGGAAAATACAAAGGAAAGAAAATCATCGTCTGTTGGTAACGAATTTTTTTCACATCCATTCTGAAAACCGACTATATCTGCATCTAATTTACGTAATCACACGCAGACTTAGTCATGACTAGTAGAAATATTAAAAAATACTCTCGCATCGAATTATCATGCATGGGTGTAATATTCTATTTTTTTATCTATCATTCTTGGTTGTTATATTTTGTGACTCATCCAAAACTGTCAGTTCTCAACTGTGAACATGAATTTAAGGCGATTTTGAACAGTACAGACGCAATCCCGATATAATTTGAAAGTGCGAAATCTCGGTACGGGGTACATAGCCGACTTCCGACAGGGCTTGATAGCCGACCGTAATGAGTCTACAGAAGTGTAATCCTGCAACAACTGTCCCGCGTGAACCAAACAGTCGAGCGGGAAAGACGTTTGACTGATCCGAGTGTGACGTCATTCGGACCGTGTGTGCATAACACATAACACACCTGCTGATATAGGGTACCATATCAACTTACAAAAGCGATTTCATGTACGGATCAGGTGATTTATCTAGCAAACAACTTTACCTATGCAGATCAATTAAATGTTTTTAATTGAAACTGCAGATCCCACAGACAGTCAGGCGGTACAGTCAACGGGAAACGCCGTTGTTATTTGCGCGTCCACTGGTTGACATGCCGAGAGATGCAAGTGGATCAGTTGGTTGTTGGGCCAAATTGGCTGTCCAGCGTTGGAAGCAGGATTGCGTAATTGATGTACAACGGCTGTAATCGGGATGATTCAACTGTCCGGGCAATCGCAAGCTAGGAGCACCGGTTCAATTCCAGAGCAGTAAGTCGAATATTACGCCCGGGAAACTCGAGTGAATACTCCATTGGCAACTGAACATCGTCAGACTTTTTCGGGCTTAATTCACAAAAGAGAGACTTGTCTGTGTAGATCTGTGAACACTGACTGACTGATTCATAACAATCCAGTGAGATTTTGCACTAACCTTCCTCTTAAACAAATCGATGATGGGTGGAACCACCAGTGTATTCTAAGCCTGATTGCCATTAATTACTAACATGGATAATAAATTCATCTTACACCGTGCTGGAGAATTTCCTTTTGACATTTTGTTCTTGCATATATTTCCTAGGCCAAAACTGATTTATTGTTAATAGAATTCCGAAACTTTCCGTAAGAATCAGTCGTGTTTAAATAAATCACAAAGTTCCCGTAAGTGAACTTGTTCTCTGTATTGTTTCCGGTTGTGATTAGATTGAACTTAATCAGTTCATTCAAAAGTCCGTGTGTATTGGCGATTTCAGTTAATGTGCCGCAATTGTTTGACAATAACACTACCACATGTATACGCGCATACACACAAATGCAAGTGTATTTGCTTACAGGAGCACGTGTATATGTATATGTAGTAGTAGTAGTGGTTGTAGTAGTAGTACAAGTAAACGAACCCATACAGTTGGCAATCGAACCCAACTCGTCCAGATTAAGCCCTCCAAGTCCCCGTCAAAGCACGTGCCTTGTGTTCACGTTTTTTCTCCTTCTTCTACTATCTGTGCGTGATGTTCCGTGCAAATAGGGGTTTAATTTAGTCTCCTACCCCTTTTCGCTTAGTTTATGTATTGCCTTTGGCACTCATCCACTGTTCTGTTAGTGCCTTTGGTTGCGGAGTCGGTCAGAAAATACCCCAGCAGTAATCGCTGTTGCTAATTTTGCCATGCTACTACCGGATTCAGGATAGAACAAGAAGATATGCACGTATGTGTATGCTTGTTTGTGATTTCGAGTCCAGGTTTGCACGATCTCGTAAGGTGATTACATCCAATAGTTCATAAGAGACTACAGAATGAAGAAAAAGAACTGCGCGTCTGGTCATTAGAACTCAAAAGTCAGTCAGTCATTCGCAGGACATTTTGATGGACAATTAAGTCCGATCAGTACAGTCCAAGTTACCTGATTTGTGTAGGTTTAAGGGGACAGAATTCCTGAAAACGTACTAGGTAGTTCTGGATTTAGTTTGCAGAGTCGAAATTCGGTTCTTGTTCTCAGCGTTATCATATTTTGATGACAGAACAAAATTTTCATGAAAGCACACAAACGGTTTTGCCGTTATTAAAGCTCATCAGGTATGCACGCCGGCTATTTTCCTCCCCGGTCATTTTTGTACTTGTGGATTCCGATTTTGGTTTTCACACTGCAGTTTCATTTGAAACATTAGGGGATTGCATGGGCGAAGGGTTCATTTGAGAACCATAGGGGTGATTCACGGCAAGTTCTTTACGTCAGTTGGATCAGACCGACTTTCAAAAATAGAATACATAGTCCCAAGTTTGTATTTTTGTTTTCAGTAGTATCACGTAAAAATGAAAAAATAAGACTACTAAGAAACAATGTTTTTTCTACCATCAGCTTAATGCACTGACCAGGTTAAAAAGAAGAATGCTGACAGGCATGCAGACTATATACTGTCGAAACTAGTTGCATGCAAGGAATTCTCCACTTCGCTGGAAACATCCTGGACAACGTCAACCAGGGTCAGATTACTTGGCTCCCAACTTCTGAAACAGAGCACAAGCGATGTACAATGCACCGTTGTGGTGAACCTATTTCTTCTCGGTCTCGAAGCAATTGCCACAGGGGAGTGTTAACAGCACAATAGATGGGTTCACTTTGCAAGCGCAGTTTACGGAAAAATCACGACGGACAAAAGATAAGAACTAAGCAAGGAAACATACACGAACACTACTGATGACAATAGAAGATATATCTTAAACCGGATGTCGTGCTGTCAGTAAAAGTGATCGCTTACACTTTCTGCCAGTTGTCCACACTTATTACCATTCCCGAAATTCATGAGGCGGCATTTAAGCTCAACTGACCATTAAGTAACCATGGAAATATTGCGCTGGTGTTTCACTCTTTTTAGGAATAATCATCAGTTTATATGTACTTTGAGGGAACAGCCAAATGGAAAGCCTTATCCATCACGATGGCTGGGAGGGGACTCTCAGTGAGTTGTTGAGCTTCATCGCCTAGCATATTATGGTCAAACACTAGGCTAATTCAGAATCTAGACTAATTTACGATAACGATATCCACATACCTTACGCGTCAACAATTATTGATTCAAATCAGTGCTCGATTTGAAAATGAAGCAGTCATCACTGTCCATCAATGTCTGGTAACACGATATATATATATATATGCATATATATATATATATATCAGCATTGATATTCACTTTCCATTGCTGAATTCTTTCCCAGTGACAACGGGAAGTCCATGCTAACCGTTCGCGGAAATGAACAACGCTACTGGCCACTAGTACTATCACCCAAGGTCTCCAACCCTCATGTTGATGGATCTCGTGGATACCAACTGGATAACATAATTCCAAATACGCGGGAGGGTCAACTGGATAAGGTTCTCATATCCTTCTTTCAAGCCTTGCCCTAACCACACTAACTCATTTTCCAATGTTTATTCACCCTTGAGAACAGTGTATAACGAAGGAGCCGACCCGAAGATACGCCCAACACATGTCTTGATTATCTTAATATTTTCGAACTCAGTGCCCGACCGACTGACTGAAGCCTAAACTCAGTATTATTGACACAACTATCTCATCATACTAAGCAAACATAGATGTTCAACAACGAGAGTCTTCGGAAGTACTCCGTATAATGGGGTCAGTCTTGTAGCTGTGGTGAAAATGCGACCTTTGATCGACAATCGGATGTCAAGCCGACGCCACGGATGTCTCAAATAGGTAGGCATAAATTCAGCCGTCTGTGCACACGAAAATACTTCACCCAGTTTACGACCACCTGACAAGATTCAGCTATCAATTTATTTAAGCCTATCGACTTTGCCAAGATCTCGGAGGTGTCAAACACACCCCAAAAGTCGCTGCACGACAGATCAGACGTTCGACGAAATCCTACAACATACTTAAGTCCTTGCTCAGTAGCATAACCTCGCAGCATACTTTGAATCAGACATTTTACCGCGCGAGCAAATACCACTGCCACCACTTTGACACGAGGATAAGGCAATATCCATTATCATCTCAATGATAAAGTTGTACCGACAGAGTGAAAGGGGAAATCCTATCAAACACCTCTTCCCGTGGTTAGGATGAGAATTTAGGTAAAGTAGCCGTATAATTGCACGTTGAACCGAACTGAATGTTGCCTTCAGACCAAAGATTAGACGCAGATAAGGCGAGCATAGACGAAGGCACGGTATTAGTCCTCAGGTGAATACCAGAAGGATCAACTATCTTTGATTAATCCACGCCACCGCTGACCAGCAGCAATGCAGTCACTCTGAGTCGAGAGATGCAAAGACGAAAGAGGGCTCCAGGCGATCCGACGCCCTATTTTATGACGGCAGTTTGTATGCCCCAGATGAAATGTGTGGTCTGAACAGACTTAAATGAAGCAGTTGCCACTGTCAGTACGACCCAGTGGAACAACAAATGAGCCTTGAGTATCACAAACTTCGGTTCATTCCAAATATTTCCAATCACGCTGCTCTCCATATTTCGAAAACTTCAAACAACACATCACGTGATTCATCGTTCTTTCTACACATTCCAAAATGCCTCAGGTCCTGATTTGTTTGTGCCCATATATCTCTCCAAAACAGCCCGCATGTGCAATGCCACAAGTGACAACCGTAGCATCAGTTAAACGCATACTGTGAAGTTATCAAGATTCGGCCCAGAACAAATCATCTTTAGTTCAAGGAGAGGTAGAGCACAGAAGAAAAACGTCAAAAAACTGTGTTCCAGACGACTGCTGTTGACACATACAGAATCATCTACACAAACTGCACACCGACGACTTGGACGGGGATGCAGTCTAGCAGTCCACACTGGGCTCGCATGTTCAGAGTTATCCCAATGCTGGCCTGACCAAGAAGACTTGAAACCGGATCACCGGACACGCGAGGAGTGAAGCGAGAGACTTCGTAAAGTAATTATGGAAGTCGGATGGTGTGTGTACGTTTTGGGGAGGAAGTACACATATTTTCAAGGTTTCAAGGGTTCTGGCCAAGGTAGGTTGTTGTTGTATTTGGTTTGTAGTGCAGGCGTCCCGAGAGGTCAAACGAAGTGAACACATAGGTTTAAGTAATGTGTAAAGTTTGGTTCCTGCCATTATGACAATATTGTCATCAAATTAATCCACTGGTCAGCAATTTTTCGAGGCCTCCTCTACGGGCCCTAGATTGGAAAACTGGAATTAAAGAAAATTCCTTAAACAAAGGCTGACGAAGAGGTTTCGACATCTCAGGATTCCGTAGCAGAGCAAAAAACTTCAAAAAAAAAACACTTCCAGCGAGTTTGGCGGAATCGGTGGAAGAGTTGGTGACAGGGCAATCGGGAGGAGAAAGGGTATCTGAAGTTCATTACTTGTAATTGTAACTGAACGGAACAGAATAAAACATATCCTTGGAGTATAATCCTTTGCAAACGGTCCTTTCGCTCTAACAATTCCAAATGATTCGGGAATGCAGCGGTAAATAGAAAAAAAATCTGGTGACACGCTGAGGCTAGATGAAAGAATTGGATCGATGAGAGTGTCTGGTGGAGAACTGCAAAATATTTCGCCACCAAGCACACGCACACACACGCATACCAATCGTTGGATTGTGAAACAACCACTCTATCCCCGGGATTTCAAGTATCAAATTTTGCTGGCTCGTTGAAACTTTTCGAAAACGATCATTCGTCTGATCTTGTTTATTTTGAGATATTGATCACACTGGTCGGATTCAACCTGGTAAGATATGTAGAATGGGCGTAAAAAACTGTCTCCGGTCAACGTCTGATCCGGAAATGTGTCATTTGGTTAGGAAATGAAGGCTGGAGTATCCGCGACAACATCGGATATCTCGTACGAGGATTACATCTGTTCTCTTTCTCTTCCTCTCTCTCTCACACACTCTTTCGACTTTTCCTGATGGGCTGTTTGAAACCGAATCTGCACACCGAGCATCCAGATATTACACCCTACAAACTTGGCGAGACTTCGCATTTTCTACAGATGACGTGAAACTGGTCGGAACGTTCATTCAGTTGTCATACTTACACGACGGTGGGGCAATTGATTCGCCATGTGTACAACCGGTCTCAGAACAGTTGACCGGATTGCGTTAACGCAGCCCGGACCAACTCAGTGAATGTTTCCTGCATTGTAAAAACAAGGAATGGGGATATTTCAAAAAGCTCACACGATTCTGTGAAATCTAGAAAAAAATCCTCGAAATGGCGATGAGATTCACGGAGAAGCCTAAAAGTGCACAGATTCGTTCATTCATGTTAGGTGCCTATTTCAGACCTTAACATTTGAAAAGCCCACGAATACCGACAAGTAGCCAACGTTCTCATCTTTCTATCTTTACTTCCGTTATTGCTGAAACAGTGGTGTACTTTATTTTCCAAAACAGAGCCGCGATCAACCGAGGTCTGCCAAGTGGGGAAGCTGACCGGGGGGGTTTGAGGGCTCGAACTCGCGACCTTCAAATCTAAACGCCACTTCCTTATCCGCGTGACCATTGCCGGTTGAAAGATTGCATAAAACCGACCCCATGTGTACCCGAAAGTTGCCAAATATGGCAAAACATTTCGAACGGAATATGTCAATAACTTATTTGAATTAACTTCACAAAAGATCGGCAAGATGGAAGTTGTCTGACAGAACACACATGTCGATATTTATAAATAGACTAGTAAACGAAGACCAGGACATAGCTATAAATAACTTAATCACCTGCGCCACATTAGATGATTTACTTAAAAAAAAATAGATACAGCCCGGCAGAACCGCACACTTAAACCGTTTCGGAATTGAAAGAGAAGGTAAGCGGTTGATTTCGCACATTTCGCAAGCTCGTTCTTCTGGTCGGGGTGAGAAAGTCAGCTTAGTGTGAAGTGTCATGCTAAGGAAGACCAAAGCCATTTCTGTCCGAATTACCATGAGAGAAGTTTGTCGAAATCACGGGTAGGAAGAAGCCAGCATTGGTTGTTTTACAACATGAACAAACGAGGGGTGGATATTGCAGATAACGTGCTCAAGATAATCAATAGACTCCATGACATCAGATGCTGGGCACTTGCATCGTGATACAGAGCACATGGACTTGTTGCAGAGGTGACAGAGAGTTCTGTGACCAGCAGACAACGATCTATAGCAAATCTGACGAGGTAGTTGCGTGGACCAAATTACATAGATCACAAGCAAATTTCACATTACACAAACATTTCGAACGTTCCAGTTTCCAACACGAGACCAGTGATAAGTGGAAGTGCCACCATTGTGCCAATAGAAACCTAGCGTCACATGTCATTCGAGTCAGACAACATATTATTGGGCCCAAAAACGGAACGTGGACTACGCAACGCAAACGATATCTTGGCATTAATGATGTGTGAATTTTAACGTTCTCGGATGCACATGGAGTTATTTCATCTTTTGTTGTTCACTGGTGATTTCGTTGATCGACGCGGAGACTTTTATACCTCACCTATTAAAGCCCTTCGGATTAGGCAACATCAAACATTGTGGTCGGCGCCACTTGTTGAGATGCATTTGTTGGAAGAACAATATTGACAGATCTAGCCAGCAATCACAGACAGACAGACAGACAGACAGAATAATGTGAATGATACGGAGAAATTTACAGTACAGTTTTTGTAGATGGCCCAAGCGACAGTTGAAGATTTATAGTAATTCATCATTCCTTGACTATTCTTAAAATTACTGCAAACTATCTGTTAAACAGCCGGCAATTTGTGATGACGAAGCCTAAGCCTAACTGACAAATAGACAGGTGGTCAAAATGAACCAATATCGATGTTACCGGAAGCAGAAAATTCTGATCAGCCTATTTCGTTAAACATCGGGGAGACTCATGTATTTCCAGTGGAAAGCAGAAACTTAAAATCCGTATTACTAGTATCCGTGCCCAAACAGATTTGACCATTCCAAACAAAAGCAATGAGAAACTAGTGTGGAAGATTCGGAGCGAAATGTCATTGGCGCTGGCTATCGGCTGTTTTCGCAAAAGTGTCTAGGGTGAATACTTATCCGACTGTCTTATGAGAGTTTGCCTTAGTCTATCAACTGGTTTGTCCCTACGTTCTTGTCACTGAAACAGTTTTCCCCGCCAGTGTGAAATTTTGATTGGACGATCTATCGGTAACTACTCCGCATCTTAACTAACCGATGTGGACTGGAAAAGAGAGCACAAAATGTGGACCGAATCAATTAATGGGAGTTCTCCCTAACTTCCCAACTTTCATCATTTCTTGCACAGGTCTTACCGTAACATCTAACGAAATCACCCGATTTTCTCCGTTGACATATTTCACTTTGTGATTTTTAGTAGGTAAAAATTTACGGTTTTAGACAGACTTACTTTAAAAACTGAAGAAAAAAAGTGTTTTTAACCTTTTCTGGTGCGACTGACCAAGTTAAAATGAAGAGCAAAAGTTTAAATTAGAACTTAAAAGTATAGCTGTTCCGGGACATCCGAGCAAAGACTACTCGGCGGTCAAGTACACTCTTGGGGGTGTCCTCTGAGGTGTTTTTTTTGTGTTAGCTACTTGTTTCTTTGCCGAACATGTGCGTATTGATTTTATTTTTTAACTTTTAAAAATGGTCAAGCCTACTTTTCTAATTACAGTGCTCTAAGTACACGTTAACAATTCAACAGGAGGAGGGATGGTGTTCGTTTACTAGACTAAAGGTTGTATCCATTCGCCAATCCATCAGAGGCCTAAGGCCTAAGAGCGCATGACCCGGTTGGTTTCATTCTGGGAGGTGGAGTAGAGTTGATGGTTTTGATGTTGATGCTGATGGTACTGACAGTTACCAAGTTCTTCGTAGATCCAGTTCAAAATAATCTTCCTGTTATTCTATCCACCCGAAGATGTAGTAAGTATACTTTTGCGTCAAGCTCATATGCTGACAAGGTCAAGGTAGAACACTGCAAAGCCCTGGATGTTAGATTAATTTGTCAAACAGGCATAAAATTTGACTGCTTCGAACGGATAAATTAAAACTATCCAAATTAAAATACTTCACAAAAAATTTTTAATAAATGGGTTCAAGAAATGTGTCACCATCCATCCAACTGCCAAATCAACTGATCAATGGACTGCCTACTCGCCTTTTTGGTTGCTTGCTTGATGGCTTCATTAATGATTGTTTGACTGGTTGACTGATTTGATTGATTGATTGATTGATTGGTTGATTGACTGATTAACTGATCTATCGATTGAATCATATTTAGCTATTTCACGCCAACAGCCTAGCGGCAGGATATAAGTGAAAAATTGCTCAAACTTGTCTTCTTCCCCAGTGGTTTTTAACAATAACAGCTGTTAATAAAAGAGATTCCCAATAGTGACCACAACAGCGGGTTCACTTAAGGGATCATAATAAGTCGATCTTGGTAACCCATTGGATTAAAAGTCCGCCGAGTGTGCGTACAGTCGACAATCAGAACTAACAAATTCTGTTTAAGTTAGACAGTCTCACCGGAAAAACTACCAGCTTGACAAACACTCATAAGAACGTCCTACAAAAGATGGACAGAAACCGCACCTCTGATTCGCTGCCCTAGTAATTTCAGTGCTTTTCCAATTCCACGGACGGCGGTGCCCACACGGATAAGGTCGTGGCGTTTGGACATGGAGGTCGCATATCCGAAACCTCCCACCGCCGGTCAACTTCCCCAATTGATGGCTTTGTGTTGGTTGCGGCCACCCATCCTGAAAAATGATGTACATTGTCGTTTTATTAATAAGGAAGTTAAAAAAGATAATAGATGAAAGAAGCTTGTTCAGTTGACCTTGTGTAGACCATTGCCCTGGTAAGCCAAAGGTCATCAACTCGATCTTGGCTCCGACAGTCGAATAATGGAAAAGGAAAATCGTAGATTTCCCATTCTTTTGAACGGAAGTTTATCCAAGTTATCATAACCGAAAACAAAATGTTTGCAGCCATAACATGTAAGGTTTGAAACAAATGGATTCGAAGCAAGACGACTTCGTTCGTTGATTTTTAGGCAATCAACATAATGAATGAGTTCTTCATCGGCGAGCGGTACTGCATCAGGAAGTGCTGCACTGCCTTCAATCGTTTGTGCCATGAATGATCGCCACAGGCTCTTAACCAATGGTCAGAGCGACAGGAAAAGATTGCAAATGGAATGATTGATAGTCACCGCATTTGAGCCTTTTTGAGGCTAAGGGAGAACCAGATGGAAGTAAACAATTCCGGATTGTGAACAAATCAAGTAGATTATTTAAGCAACTAATGGCACGGCTGTCTGATTAATACACTAACCGAATCCAGTGCACACCATTGGATGGTGAAAGGTCAAAGCCGTTGAATAATACCTCAGGCGTGCTTCAGGGTGCTGTTCGTCCACCGATCTTTTCTCTACTTACATCAGCCACTTATGAACTGGTTCACCCTATCTCCTGTTTAAGTATGCTGATGATGTTGCATTCTCTCAAGCCGTTTCGAAAAACGATGATTTTCAAAGGGTTTCCAACAACCTATCTTCTGTTTACAATTTCTCTGCACGAACCGGTTTAAATCTGAACACATCTAAATGTTTCCAATGTCTGTTCTCTCTCTCTCTCTCGGTCAGCCATACTCATCCGAAACGTCTTTCATCAACTCAAAAAATCTGACCTGGATTGACTCTGTGAAATATCTAGGAATTACAATTGATAACAATCTGAAATGGACTTCTCACATTTCTACCTGTGTAAAGAATCTCCGACGGTTATCATTTCAAATCAAGAAGCTTCGGCACTACAAGGTGAAACGAAGCACCATCTCCCGATTTGTCTACCAATGTTTTTCAATCCGACTTTACTGTTCTCCTGTTGACTTCGAAAAGGCTTTAAAATTCTTCGCCGGAGGCTATCAATTATTAGGCGTGTCTTTCATACCACTAACTGAATTGCCCTTCGATCTATGTGACCAATACTTACTAGCATGCGAGGAATTCGCTAACAAAATTCTTTCAGATCCCACGCATCCTCTGCACAGCGATCTTTCAAGGTGCCTTTCATATTTCTACACGATCCGCTTTTCGTTCCGTGTCATCCGGAATCAATGTCTAAAGAAACTCCACTGTCCCATATTTAGTACGAATTTTGACAAACCGTGACCATGTTTCAGCCGAAGTCCTGAGCGGCCCATTGTAATGGTCTGTGATTATTCCTCGATAAGTTTATATATATATATATATTACCAGGTGTTGGGAGTACATTTCTTTCTGTTTTAATTTTAACCTCACATTTTTTGACTGAAATGCGACATTAGTGATTGTACGCAAAAGGCTATACAATCTAATCCAGTCCAATCCGATACAATACAATACAATACAATACAATACAATACAATACAATACAATACAATACAATACAATACAATACAATACAATTCAGCACAAAACAATACAACACAACACAACACAACACAATACAATACAATACGATACAATACAATACAATACAATAAAATATAATGCAATACAATACAATACAATACAATACAATACAATTCAGCACAACACAATACAACACAACACAATACAATACAATACAATACAACACAATGCAATACAATACAATACAATACAATACAATACAATACAATACAATACAATACAATACAATACAATACAATACAATACAATACAATACAATACAATA
>LUCM01000230.1:305118-341440 GCA_008360955.1 Fasciolopsis buskii
CCTTATCAAGGTATCTTGAAGCAAGCAAGTGCAATATTAGCACCCAATTAACAAATAATTATCTTCAGATCACGAAATTACAGCTATTGTGGCAGGATAATCCATAACAATAGTTCTTTGTTGGCAACGGACTCGTACATTATGGAATTTAAAAACTAGGTGTTAAGTCATGATATTCCTCAATAAAAACGCTATAAATGTCATGCTTCAATAGGGGTTCATTTTTCATGTTCGACGCGTTACCTGGAACCAAAGCCGCATCGTATTAACTGGCCTTATTAAATGCTCAACAAACCAGATTTAATAAAGAACACCTGAATAAGTCATGGTATTTACTGATGTGTCCATATACCTAGGAAGCTCGAAGATTACTAATACCGAAATTTTCAATTTGCACTCAATCAGCAACACCTAATATATATTTATATATATATTATTATATATATATATTATATATATATAATATAATATATAAATTATAATATATATATCGCTGGGAAGACATTTCACGCCATAACATGCGGTGGCTTACACCGGGAGATAACAATAGGGGAAATAATAAATTGTAAAAATCAACTGTTTTGTGTTTTTACCGTACACATTTGGTGATTTGTTGGTCGTTTTGGGATCATTTTCAGTGGGGATGAATTCAACAAACAGGCCACAGCATTCCCGCCAATGACTTTTGTTCTGAGCTGCCTCTGGGCGTCCCAAACAATCCCCATTTCTTGAGCCCCAGCCAAGAAGGTGAGAAACACCAACCGAGCCCAAAGCCGAAGTTAACTTAGTCATACCTCTGGACCAAGTCATAGCCTGACCGCCTCGTTATTTTCTCCAGCCTTTCCCAGCACGTGCAAAAAGAGTGCCAAAAAGTAGGCGATGAGCGGTCATAAGTAATACGTGTTCAAACCACCGAAGGTGACTTCCAGCGATTATCTCAGTCGGATGAAGACTGCCTGTACCCAACACACGACAGTGCACCTCTACATTGCTCAACCGATGTTCCCATCAGACTCTCGTAGTGCTTCGCAGACATCGGTGGTCGAAAACAGAAACTTGCCGGGTATCCTCAACGAGGATGGGCCAGGTCCCGCACTCATAAAGCAGAACACTACGAGCTGTGGTATTGTAAACCTCTCCATTGAGGGAAAGTCGGATATCATAGAGGTGCCACAAGTGTCACAGGTTCGCGAAAGCTGCTCCGAGTTTCACAATTCGTGATGTGACCTCGCCCAACACATTGACCAGGTGTGATCAGGTTCCCGAAGCACTTGAAACGACCGACTATATCTAACTGACTACCAAAAAGAGTGAGTGCATGCATGGCTCTTGCCAGTCTTGACGAAAGAACTTGCATTTTGAAGGTCCAAAGTACATACAGTATCTAAAGGCCTCAATCGCCAAGCGGTCTAACGCGCGGTGAATTTTCTGTGCACTGTCACTCAGCCAGGCGATATCAGTGACAATCTAAGTCAACGACTCTGTTCCCTGGAAGGAATTCAACTCCACCTTCTAAAAGACCAGATAAAGTGGTCTGTGATATAGTTGAAAGAAATAAGCATATAGGGCAACCTTGCCATACTCCACTGGAGACGATGAAGGGTGGTGAAAGCTGGCCATAACCTCTAACCTAACCTGACGTATGACGGTACAACTCTTTAAGAACCGACACATACTTTTCAGGTACTCCATTCTTCAACAAACAGTATCATAGAACAGACCAATCAACGGAGTCAAAGGCTGTGTGATGTTCAGGAACACGATTATCGTTGGCATTTGGAAGGTAAAACGGTGCTCTAACACTTGTCGTAGGTTGAAATTTTGATCGACGCACCCACAATCAGCGCGGAATCCAACCTGTTCCTCACGAGTTTGCCCTTCACATTTGTTGTGCGAACTGTGAAGAATGATGAACTAAAGCAGGTTTGGCGCTACTGGGATTAGGCTAACACTGCCGTGGTAAGCGCAGCCACTGTACGGTCCTGTTTTAAAGATGGGGACACCAATCGACTCTCTCCACTAGGAGGGGACTTGCTTGGAGTATCAGATTTCCCAGAACAAGACCTGAAGTGCTTTGATCAGTTCCATTAGTCCTTTAATTACAACTGGATAAGGTCTTAAAAACCTGGCGCTTTACGGTGTCCTGAAACAAAGGTTTCCTTGAGGATTTCCGCCTCATTTGGTGGATCTGCTGCAACAGACAATCCCACGCTTGTCTGAATAGCTACTGAAGAGGCACAGGTTGAAGGTCAGCTAAATTGTGCTCTGAGGTGCGCCCACCAACGTACAAGACATCGGTGCTGGCTGTGGATAAACTAATCTTTGATTTCACGGACCATTTCGCACGCAGTCAATGCTTTCTTACCGATAGCCAGGATGAGGTGAAGTAACTTGCGAGGCTTCCTCGCATCGGCAGCAGGTCCCATCTCCAGGGCCCACTGAAACCACTGGGCCCCGTTATCTTTATGCAAGCGTGCATTGGGTTCACGTTTGTTGCAAGCCGTACTCCATTACACTCGTCACTAGCCGGGATGGACTGGCGTGCGTCAACAGGAGGCAGAGAATCTGCAGAAATCCAAGGTTTCACAACATGTCAGGTCAGCCCACAACTCACTAAGCCAGTGGAATGCAAGGCATTTTTCATAAACGACCAGTGCTCGTTGATGTTTTAATATCGGGAAAATCCTAACTTTGGAATTGCTTTGAAAGGTTGATAGGCCAGTCGGATCAGATAGTTTGTCGCAACCTAACCAACATTCCGCCGTGCGTTTGAGCGCCCACCAAAGCACACGGGCAGCCAAGGGATTACTAACGCGCGATCGGAATCGAAGAGAGTGTTCCAATACAACCGGCAGTCTTGGAGACAACCTCGTTATTTGCAGCTACTAGCGATGTGGTCGACCTGGGCCCACCGCTGACTCGAAGAGGGCGGACGCCAGGTGGCGTACCGGCGACTGGAACCTCTGGAGCTCGTACTAGCGAGAAACAACTGATGATCTGAGCACGAAGCTAGCAATCGTTCTCCGTTTTCAGATCAACGAGAGTCGAGACCAAAGGAATCACCTAAATGTGTCTCATTCGAGGATAGCCGACCTACTCTAACATTCATGTCACTGCCAAATCGCGATGTCACTCAGCCTTGTTGTACGTAAGTGGTAGTTTAGCTTTCGTTGGATAGTGTTCTTTATTACATCGTGGCTGCAGTCTGTTGGCGCGTGCGCTGAGAAAACAAACAAGTTTCGTCTATCGGGGCGATGGTTATGTACTTTGCATGAACCTCTGTTCCTCACTGCTCATAGCCGGCTGTCGACTGGGATATAGCCAATTTGTGCAACCTTAACCCTATCACTGAGAGCCACACCAACACCAGAAACACCAGAAGCCTCAGAGTCCCCAGAAAGACGCAGATGAAACTTCACAGAAAGACTAGATGGGAATGTCAGTCGGGTTTCTTGGAGTTTCTTGGATACATCACACATCGATGACTAGGATTTCCAGTGTACGGGCTAAATACCTCACATGCATCAGTGTTTGCACATTGAATGTGGCTAGTTTGAAAGAACATCGATAATGAAGAAGTGTATCAGCCGGCGGAAGCGGATTCGGTGAGATTTGGATGCCATCTGAGGGGGAAGGCGAGAGCACAGTAACAGGACTTATTCCAGTGGCAGTGCCACTAGCATGGTCGACTGCAGTTACCGAAGAATGCAAGAAAGTAGGATGGAAGAAGGACGAATAACACGGATTAGTAGAGAACCAAACAGCTGTTTAAGATGGAAGGTGCGAGAAACAATCATGCGAATATCGGCAAACCCACAATTCCAACTCTACACACCATTGTATTTAGTTTACCTTCTGTGCACCAGACGGGACACTAGAACAACGCAGGAAGACCAACGATATCTTGCCCATGTGCTCTCAACTTGACTTCGTCTGTTCATCACCATGTGCTTCCATTTTTATCGCAAATTTGTTGAGTTTAAAATGAAATTAATTCCAACCGGACCTCGATCAAGTGGTCATTTCTGGTGATCTTATTTCTTTGAATTCGCAGACTTTATTCATGTCAATATCCACATCACAAATTGACTAGGCTTTTCTTCGGAAACTGTGGTGCACGGATAAGTAAACAAGCAATAACGAAACCGATTCCGTGGGGAAAAAAAGACAAAACAGGACTGAAAAACCGCACGAAAAACTATAGAGCTAACTTGCCCTTAAACTAAGGATCTATTGGTTGTTTTATAACAGAGCCGACACTAACCAATAGGTGACATATTTTTTTCTACTCAGCTCAACTCTGTCGAGAATTGTACTGAACTTCATAATAGCGATCTATCTGATTCGAAAGTAGGACAGAAATCACTCGAAGACGAATTTGCGATTTTCCCCCTATGTAAGAAAGACCTTGGGGGAATGATTTACACCAAATTTCAGTTTGATTTTAGGTTCGATCTTGACATTGATGCTTATGTAGATAGCACGTTATAGCCTATCTATGTGGGCGTGAATGTATTTGTAAACTGACTATGGATACGATCACCTAAAGGTGAATGTATGATTCCATGTGTATTTACACTTGATTGTCGATACAGACCATCACCACGGAAGATCAGTACCTGTCTGAGGTTTACAATTTTGGTTTCGACAAGGCCAACTGGTGTTCCTTGGTGGTGGTACCAACCAAAAATACTTGGATGTATTCGCAAAGGGCATATAACTGAGCCTTGGGGTCACTTCAACCTACCATATTTAGTACAAGCATTTCATACAAACAGTTGGATCATAGTGGTATCCTGACCGATGATTCATTGAAACATTCTTGGGATGATTAAGAATCGAACTCCGTTTTACTGAATCCGTATTGTTGTCCAGAGTTAAGCGAGATTGTTTAATTCTGAAGCCTGGCGTCTGAACTACAGTTTGCTCTCAAGTCGGGACACCGGGAGTCAATTCGCGCCTACGCTATCACTTCGGTAAGGGCATGCTACTAAAGTAAGCAACTTACTTAAAGACCAAATATCAACTCAAACTGAAATTGGCCGTAAACATTCTCCTAGTTGTTTTTCGGTTCAGGTCTCCGCTGCTTCTGGATTCGATCGAGCGCCGTTGTACAACTTTTGATTGAGCTGGGTTAAGCGCATAAAACCCGTCTCTTCGTAATGAGTGACGGCTCTGATAGAAGGCTATGCGCTTTTAAGTCTCAGTGGAAATGGGGTGAGAATGACGCTACATTGCATTGACCAGTTGCAACCAAAATGAGATCCGACACATAGAGCTAGAAGTTATCTTACACGGAGGAGAAGCGATACGGTGGGGATGTGAATTCTCATGCGAAGATTTGAAATACCCAGAAAAGACCAAAGAACCACCGGAAAGTCAGTGGTCACAAGACCGACTTGCCAAGTGATTTTGGAGATGAGCAAACCTCATGAGTGTTTATCTGTACATCCTACACTGGTTATCTGAAATCTGTTGGGGTTTCGATTCTCTTTCGTCAATCCAATGAAGCTGCTTCTTGTTATATTTTAAGAGTGAAAAAAACAGACTGAAAAAGGAGCAAATCTGGATTCCTGAAGAAAATTGCAACGTTTTTATTAATTCATCCCATTCTTTATTCTTCCATCTCCCTACTTCATTTTCGTATTAGAACGATAAAATAGGCGCTCATAGCTCACCCGTAGTCCTGCGCACGTCGTCTGTATGGAGACGTGAAAATGACTGTAAAACCAAGCCCCTATTTAACGTGCATCATCCGTCATCCACACCCCATACACAAGCACGGTGCAATGATCGACTAACAAAAAGGAGGCTCGATGCTTGATAATTTTTGGCGTCAACGGTATTAAACAGTACCGACAAGAAAATATTCACATTTCTCTTATTCGTAATATATTTATATATGTGTATATTTTTGTTTGTATGTGCGTGTGTGTATGATATACGATGGCGGAATGTTATTCCAACCTCAACAGCAGCCCATTGATCTACGGCTTCTTCCAGTATTCAACTGAGGCCTCTATTTCCACACCGGCTACACACACACACACACACACACACACACACATCCTTCTGTCAAACTTTAGCCCAACCTCAGACCCGAACGGAAGCAGTCTGTCCTAGCACAGCTTTCTTCTTCGTGGTCAGCTTGTCTCACGGTAGAAAACAAGGTTTATGACACTAATTACCACGACCGACCAACAAATCGTCACTTACTTTCGTGCTGTATCTAGGCTCTCATGAAAAAACGGGACATCCGGGCTTGTGTGGATACAACTGATAGAGGAAGGGGGAGATTTGGCCAGACGACGAAACCCCGGACCTTTTATTGTTTGATTTGAACACCTGAATGCACGAACAAACGCGTACGGTCTATTGCATAGTTTAGTATAGTAAGATAATGGGGACATCTCAAATCGACTGCACATGGCGACCAGTTAGTTGCGGGCTCTTGACTTTGTAAACAGTAGCAACTGAACAGTGGCCTTTCAACTGTTTGGCACACTATCTTGGTTCCGCCTATTCAACTTCCTCCCTAGCCCGTCATTTGATGTCACCTGTCCCCCTGGCCATGTTAATCGCTTCTAACGCCTGACTCATGGAATGATCGACCAGTGTAGAGACAAAATCAAAGCTCACTAAATGACCATGCCCCCGTTGCAGCTGACGGCACGGTGCCAACTATCCCAGCCCTTCACAAAGTCCGGTCACCATTGGAACGGAAATGCATGCGGTCAGGATAAGAGTAATGGGTGGGTGTCATCGAAAGGATATGGGAAGAGCAACTAACATCAGTAGCAATAATGATAACACGACACACAACACGGGGTTGCTGACCCTTTGATCCGCTAACCACTATTCGGCACTTACTTATCCGGGCTGTATTGTGTGCGTTGTGACACGCGCGCCTTTACACACGATAAACACAATGGGTGATGAATAAGTTGCTATTCGTCCATATCTTTATTTAGTTTGGTCACATCCAAATGTCTTGATCATCAACATCAGCAACAGCGCCAGAAAACAACAGCATGCAACCAACTCGAGTTAGTTAATCGCTAATTAGCCAAGTTGCTGAAATAAAGCCAACCCAGATCCCAACCCATTCAGAACTCGCATATGTGGGGTGTGTGGATGCGACTGGTCCTCGTGTGAGTTGGTCAACCAACTTGACTATTAGCTACGCTTAGCTGCCTCCAGCTGGGTATGTACTAAACGAGCAAACAGCTGCAGATTGAAGCGAATGAATAAATTAGCCAAGCCCAACGGGTGCACCCTGGACACAGCTGTTGAAATCTTGTAGGTTTAATGAAGCTGTTACTAGTTTGACAACGCATATATGTCATGGTACAGGGAACAGGGCAATCACACGAGGAATCTCAAATGCTATTTGACAGATATACTTGACTGAACGAAAAGGCATCGGTCACTGTCCATTCACCGTAGAGTGCAAACTGTGCACTCACAAGTCTACGGACTAATCATGAAGCAGATTTACTCGCCAAGTCCCCAAATGGACTCGAACTTGGAACGATCGATGGTGAGACCATAAAATACCAGATCATTAAAGCTTTGCGAGTGTTTCTAAGGTAAACCGTATGCGGGTGAGAAGATGGAGAATATCTGGTGACAACAAACATCATATACACCTTCGTCAGACTTCCAGTAGTCAGGGCCATTCCGCAGCGCAGCCTTTCTCTCCACACGCTTCCTCCAACCGTTTACTTTAAAGCTGATAAGGTTAGTCCTTTTTATGAACCGGAGATCGCCATCAACGATCATGGAACCTGGCATCGAATTCTCTTGTTGTCAGTCATTTTCTACTGTTTCCTATTATCAGCCACAACTAATTTCCTGACATCATAAACAGATGTTTTATACGAATTAAAAATAAAATTATATTCACACTTGTACGGTCTATAAAATACATGCAGTTAACAAAACACCACCGTTACAACACTGCTCCAAAAGTCTCTTAAACAGATCATCGCTTACAAAATATGTTACACCTCCCACCAGCTGAAATCTTCGGGTTCATTGGCCAAGTCAGTTAAAACATGGAGATTGACAAGATGAGATAAACCGGTACGTATAATAAGGGGAGAAGTTAGAACTGCATATAGATGGATTAGTGTGTGACGGCTGAATGGATCCATGCTGAGCTTTGCTTGAAGATTTTCCAAGCAGTTATATGCCACTAGACCTCAGCAGCTGAGAACTTGGCTATGGATTTGCTTGGACTGAACAGGAACCGGAACTGGACATCTTGATGATCAGCGACTATTGTGTACTCCCGGTCGAATAGTTATTTGTGAAGGCGATGCACAATCCAGAAAACGGCCGAAGCTTCCTTCTGTTTCTGCGACTATCCTATCTGGGCTTCACGGAGCGGGCCAGAGACTCAAGCGGCTGGACATCACCCTTGTCCCGGGATCATACCAATCCCCATCTCAGATCCACCGGCGTTCAGCAGAATATGCTTGCATGGTGCCAACGGAGCTAACCTTGATCCGTCAGGAATGTCTTCAATCAAAACTGCATAAAATTCGATCACTTATCAGCCTACGGTCCGTCGTTCGATGAATGAGCTAAGGGCAGGAAATGTGCTCCCACTGCGAATTTGTTGATGAATCTGGAATACCCATACCCACATTGGAATGCAAGTATACCTAATCCCTCGAGACTCCAGTGGTGCAAACAGTTTCAAGCTTTCAGGAAATGGGTAATAACCGGTAGCATTCGTTTTGAAATCAAGGGATTCTAGTTCTGAGATACCGAACTGATACTTAGTGGCTTTGATGAAAAAGTTCTTCTGGCTCAGCCGGCTGAGCACCAATTTTAATCGTGAACCATGTCCTTCGCAGGGGATACCAAAATGTTGACATCATCCTCAAACGCCAATATTCTATTCAAGCCTTGAATCAGCTTTTCTATGGCAGCTTGCAATATGCCAGACGATAAATGCAGGCCAAACGACAAAAATCTGAGTGGCACTTGTAGTCAGTGGCCTGGATTCTGACAACAATTGAATCTGCTAGTTTGTACTTCTCAGAGTGATTTTCGAGAAATTTAGTTAAATTCTCTGACTACATTATAGTAGATGCACATATTCATTACTGTGAATTGAGCAGTTCTGAGCCAATGAAACTGATAAGGCCATATTTATGCACTTCGGTAGCAGTAATCTACCCTTTGTCTCATAACCGTCCAAGAGCCCAGCTAAGATGGGTGGCGAACTTTGACGAATGGCAAGAGAACCGCTCACGAACCACAGAAACCACTAAAGGGGAAAACTGATAGGAATAACGGACCATTAAAGGTTGATTGTTAACTAATTCCGATATAAAAGTAACTACTGCTGGCCTCCGTCTTCGTCCTGTTTTGGCCTCGTGGTCGTGTGCGTGTGTGCGAGTGTGCGTATGTGCACGTATGTATGCATGTATTGCTAGCCTCGAGTCAGTTCATGGATTTCGTTGTTGATTTCAAACCTTTCTCGAATTGCAGCCCCATGCGTAGTTGGAGGCACTAATTCAGACGAGCCATCCTGTATTAGAGGATCGACCGGTGGTCACTACAAGTACGAGGTATCGGACCGTCTTTTTTCATTGACACCACGATGGGGGCGCCCATACTGCTCAACTGACATGGGAAATAATATCTCCCTGCTCTATCTCAGTTATCGCTTTCAGGAGGACTTCCCATTCACCAAACAACAACGTTCGTCATTTTGAAGACAGCGAATCTCTACCCATTTTCAGCTTCTCGGGATCTGTTGCCACGCCGCCTCTGCTATTGCGCAGTTGCGCAGTCAGTCGTTGATTGGCCCAAGGTAGCCCGAAGAGTCGACCAGAACCGCGCGGGACGTTCGACTTCAAATTAGAAGGAATTTCAATTGAGATCAGAAATCGAATGGGGAAGTGTTCTTACTTTAAACCTTACCTGATAAATCATTTCATCACGCAGCTTGAGGCGGTGATCAGCGGCATCTTTGATGAGCACATTAGTTGGATTGGGAAGTATATTTGGCCGGATCATATCTAGAAAGTTCTTTGAAATGCTCCATTCACAGCTTCCAGTATCAGCAATGAATCGATGTTGAAAAGAACATTCAGATTCCACAATTATATACAGAACCTGACTGAATAGGGTTGGCGGATAGAGTGTCAACATATGGCTGGCATATTATTTCCCGCGAAGCGGTACGTGAAACGGAGACGATAGTCAACGCACAAGAAGCAGCGATTCAGCGGCTTTGTCTTGCTTTCTGACATCTCGGCAGTTGGATTCAGATTCCGTTCGTGTTGACTACTGGATGGGCGGTAGTGATTCTTTTGAGAAGGAACAACAAAGAGTTCGGTGGCGGCTCCAGGGACGTCATCCAACTGCTCACAAACTGATCGAGCCACTGATTGTGCAGCATTTTCTTTTGGATCTCAGGACAGTCTACACCAGAGATCTGTCGGTCACGCAGATGGGTCTTCACTTTGTCTTTAGAATTCACAAAATTTATTGTTAGGATCAAGACTCAAGGAGTGAAATTTTGCACGTTTGGTCGCTTGGAAGTTCATCGGAACAGCCTGAGTGAGCAACGGTGCCTTCCGTTTCTTGAACAAGGCCGATGTCGCAGCTCCTGGAAATACTAAATTCTTCATAACTGAATACACTGAATGACCATCAACGGTAGGGGAGAAGGGCGTTTGGTTCTTTCTTCATATCCTTCTATATACTGCACCACAGCGCGAAACGTCCAATCCACTCTACTATCTTTCGGATCCACCGGTAACCAGATTCCACTACTTGATAAGGGACAGCTCCACTGCAAGAAACTACTTGTGGTAGTGGTACTTGAAACAGTGCGATGGAAGCAACGCACCGATAAAAGTAGATCCTGCCAAAACCAAGGAGCGAATACGGAACTAAATGCGATACTACTACTACTACAGTAAAGTAATGCAGTAAAATGTAAGTACATAAGTCAGCAGTAGTCGAGCAGAGGGAGGAGACAACGGGGTCCAACAAACGTCCGAATTCAACGCACCCGGCAGGATGCGTAGATGAGATAAATTATGGGTGTTAGTGTGACTGTGATGCCATAAAATAAACTGATGAAGTAGTGGACTAAATAGTGAGAATTACGAATCCAGTTAGCACGAGGAGGACTGATGCGAATCGGATAACAAAAAGGGACCAATAAGAGAAGCGTATGGATTTTACCGCACACTCGTCTGATGGATGTTGCAACGGAATTTGACAGGTGGTAATAAAGTACGGATACGGCCTGCCAATCCCCAATGAAATGACTCCGAACTAAACTGCGCAATTGATAACAATCAGAAGTCCACAGGAGCTGAAAGACATGTCCGTTCAAGTTTATTTACAAATCATGTTTATGTACAAAGTGCGAGGAACGCCAAATTGGTGGAATATGTTCGTGGCAGTAGAACTTGGATCCATTATGGGTATCACGTTCGCCCGCTGTCATGATTCAGATTGGTTGGTTGTGTGTTCAGGCTGCAACGAAGCTGTACTGAACGGTATCACTTGATTTGCAAGCAGACTCATCACAGCTAGACAGAAAACTGGAATATGAACAAACTAGTCAGGAGCCGTGGGACAAAGAAGTTAAATTGTCGGAATGCGACCAACTTGATAGGTCAACGGGGAACCCACCAATGAAGTCACATATGTTCCCCAATAACCTCAAACACGTTGCTGTATGCCACTTGTCCTCACGCATCTATCACATCGACTGGAGTGTATCTACCATTCCTTAGCTATTGATTCAAGTCCTACGGTGGTACTCCAACCCATAACGTGATGATGTTGATGCTGATGCCGCTAAAGTTTCAAAGCTTATTTTCTGAATTATATCTAAGGTCGCTTTGTTTCGTGGCCACTTGTCACATTATTTTGTGCTGCCAGGCATCCTACCAAGTCGGACTGTCTACCCAACTTCTGTTTTCCCAATCTACCCGTGAAAGGCTTTCAAATTTTTGCCAAATCTACCAGGCGGCTTTCAAGATGCAGCAAACTACCACACTAATACCCTATTTGGAATATTTCTGCCAACACTTCAAACATTGTCATGAAATATCATGATAAATGCCCAACAAAGGCTGCTCTACTTTTGTTATGATGTCCGATTTTGGACAGTTAGTTCCATTAGCGGCAATTACTAATGTTCTACTATAATTCCAGAAAGTTTTATCAACATAAGGAATTACCCAGGAGCTAAGATGCCTGATTTGTGATTATTTGCATGAAAAACTGTTCAACTCAACTTCACTTAAATTTCGAAAACTTTTGGCACTTGAAGAGTAAAAAGATGAAGCGTGTGGAACTCAAACGTGATTTGACGATTGTCAGCAAAAACAACAGTGATAAATCTGCCCACGATATTTCGGTGCATAATTTCATTAGGGAAACCAAGACAATCTTATCATTTTTGAATAACATCAAATTTTCGTATCAGTTGTCGGGTGGCTTAAATCAAGGCCGCCCAGCTGAGCGAGGGACTATTTCTTCTGTCCAGGCTACAGCAGCAATTCCACAACCTGACGGTAGCTACCAGGATCCGATTCTTTGTAAGTCGCTATTATTGGGCTACTTTTTTGTCGAACCTCCCTTAGTTATTCTGTCAACTATGGTTAGCTAACCAGATGTCGAATGGTAATCTCTGTTCTTCTATGTTCAAACTGATTCGTGAAGCAAACAACCGCCTCTTCTTCGTTGCCTCTTTGTTTCATTCACCGGAAACGTTTACCTTCACCGAACTGCAGTCACTAAGTCATTCTCACACAAAACTTCTCTTCCTGGTATTTTTGAGGCGTGAGATTTGCTGCTTCGTCGTTTTCCATTCCCTGTGTATCTTAGAAACAGAGATCATCACATCGTTCTAAAGAAGACAGCAACCAATAGCATGCGTTTCACCGCCACTATCCCCACCATTATTACCGTCGCCAATTTTCAGAACGAGACTATGAAGATAAACAGAACTTCTCCCAATTAAGCGATTATAAGTAAGGAGCAACTCATCTAATCTCGACAAGGGAACTCATTTGAACGAGCACAAACCCCTTCTTCGCAGAGGGTTGCTGTCACTGAGAGCATTTGTGTGGCCTGTTGCATAAGCTATCACGGAGACTGTGAATAGGTGGACAGGTGATGATCTCACCGAAGCTTTGAAGATTCACAAAAACTTGTCAGTGATCGTGGAAGAGTAAAAAAACCACCCAACCGTCTATTGGAGAAAATTTTGTGCTTATTGCCTCCCCCTATAGTAAACAATGCGTGTTGTTTCTCCGATGTTCTTATTTCTTCCTAAGGCCACTTGGGATTCAGAAGCGCTATCCTAACCGCAAGTTCAGCATGCGACAAATTCGATTCTTTCAAGTTCCTCCCTGCTTGCCGCCGCTGTTTCGTGTGATATTTTTGTGACACTGGTGCGTTGGGTTCCTCCTGGTATTCGAAATCTCACTCCGTCTTGTAATATAAAATGCCGGTCAAATCAGGTCATTTGTAATGCGGCCCACATTCTACCACATTACTATCACTTCGACTTCCATCCTTAATGCTGCTACTGTTCGTCAACAGTCGCATTGTCCCTCAGATTGCAAGCAATTCAGTTGGGGATCAAAACTGAATGACGGCAAGCTATCGCAACTAACGTAGAATTGGTTTTTGTGTGTTAGTTGCATTTTGATGGATGATTAGCTTCCAACTACTCCGGTTGTGTGCATGAGTCTGCTGCATCGTTTCTCGTTAAAGTCTCAGCCATACCGGATGGAACACGACAACCATGGAGACGACTTCCTAGTTCGGATCACTTTAACTTGGGTCACATTAAGATAAGGGTATGACGGTAAATAAACGGTGAGAAAAAAATTGAGGTCACCTTATTATCGGTCACCTTCCGAAGGACATTCGTCCCACCACCATGAGCGTAAGTACCAATTGGACTGACGTGGTAGGACATGTGACGCGTGATGCGATGTGCAACTATAATGCGGGTTCGGACATCCACATCCCCAATTAACTGAATCTCCCTTCCCCAACCTCAGCAGCACACAATTTCTACCAGTAGTTATTCGCAAACGAATACCGATTATCGAGTTGCAACCGGTGATACAAGTGCATGCCTGAACATGCTATTTGGGCTAGCTGATCGACTGTCGGTTGTTCATCACTAAACCCAGATCATAAAGGTAATAGATTAGGGGAACAAGTGGGTAGGAAAAATTGTGTGAACATACTCTGTGGATCGCGCACGTGGCACCTTAAAGGTCATACTCATTTGACAAATAAACCAGAACCATAGTACTCGCGTTTTCCAGTGTGTACACGCACCTAGGTAAAAATGGAATCAAAGTCCAATCAGAACACATCGTCCGGCATAGGTAATAGTACCAACACTATCATCTTGAAAATGAGCTGTGAAGAAATTTCTGCGCTACTGAATCACGGGCACTATCAGTGAACCACCTCTACCATGATTAAAAAGGTTTACACACTAAACGTTGCACTCTGAAACATCGGTCATTGTGAAACTAACTGTTGGCCAAAGGTTAAAGAGAGGTAATTGATACGGTCATGAAAATTAATCCAGAAGTACTATCCAAAGAATGGTTAAAGGCGATGTTTGAAGGATTTGTCGCGGATAGAGGAAACATGAGCTTCCCAACCAACTCGAAAATTTTTCACCCATTAACCAGCTATTGATTACACGTTCCCCAAACTGTGAAAATAACAAGGCAATTGGAACCGTGACTGTACACGAACGCGAAGTTCAGACATCACCCAGTTCTTTCTGTCCTGAATGTATTCCACCAGATGGCAACTCACTGTCACCCTGTTCGTGACCTCGCTTGATTTGATTCTGTACTACCCCAGGCCCCTCTGTCACGAGTCTCGGTTCCCTCCGCTCCCGTGTGTAGTGGGCACGTTTCTTCTAGTATACTCTTGTGTCAAGCAGCCCTTAAAAATGAATTACTGAAACTCAATTCATATTTTTGTGCCATTGTGTCGATTCGGTCCAGAAACGCACGGTATTCGTCACACAAGCTTACTTTTATCAGCTCGCCGTTTTCAGTTAATGTGGCTCCCCGATTTCTCGATATCACAAGATGAAATCAAGTCAGAAATAAGTAACATTTAATATAAATATCTTTTTTGCACTGCAACTGTGTACTATGCTTATTACGCAAATATTCATGCGAGAAACCATAAACATTGTGTTTAATTGGCCAAGTCTCCGGAATGCTATCTGAAGGTGAGTTGATGGTGCTGTCACTCCAATGTGCTCTGTGAAAAGCTTATTCAAGCGGACGATTACCAGCAAATGTTTCTTGTTCACGAAATGTGCCTGACAGGATAACCGAGTTTGTTGTTTACTGATTTCTCTCGGCTCACTATTCGCTGAGGATCACGTGGATAGCTATTTGAATTTTCACCCTACTCGATTAGGTCAGTGGACGATCGATATCACGTGATAGGGGAGGCGATGTTTGGCTCCATGACTTCTCTCCCAGAATTTAATTTTTTATCCGAACGTCTCTTCATGCAGAGTAACGATGCCTAATTCCCAAATACGCATATCAGAAGCCTATGTTAAAAACCATTTTCACACCGAAAACTAACGGAAACAGGAACCCTAGGGGGACGACTGTATGTTGAATAGAGCTAATTAACAATCGTATTCAGCTTCCAGGTTTATTTGGACATTTTCACAACACAATATCGAGGTCATCGTGAGAGTGGATATTGTACCTGCGGGGTGGGCTGTTAACGACAGAAGGCCGTAAATCGAAACATGCAAGACCTAATCTCGTTGTGTACGGGCATCGCGGTGCGTATGCACTAGAGCTGTTGAAGTCTAACAAGTTGAAAAGAACGATGACGCAGAGTGCTATGTAGTGTAGTGACGAGCCTAGCGTTCTCATTGCACAATGAATCATTTCCCAAACTGGATTTTTTAAGGTTACTATCGCCTGTGGTTGCCATGACGCACGTGGTCAGGGGTGTTTTGCTCAAATCAGGATAAATACAACGTGAATTTTCCGAACTATATTCTCCAGGTAACCAAGTAAATGTCACAGATGAAAACATGGACAAGACAGTTCAGGTTAACCACTTGACCAATGAGTCTTCGAAACAATGGGACAATACTTTACGCCATGTAGTGTTGGTGGTGGGCAGAGGAGGACTTTGCGGAACTGTAGTGGGAACAATTGTTTGCGCAAGTATGCAGAGAAAGAAACACGCGCTCATGTACACATTTCAGAAGACATACATATCTCTGAGACAATAGACTACTACCTGTCACACCCAGGAGACACAAGGAAACTGAGAAGGTCAACCAGAACAAACCATACTAAGTTTTTTCCACCATCCCAATTGGGTCGCCGGCTGCAGGACTACTCAGTCAAAAACTGCTACCGCATTTTCGGTTTTGTATTTGTGCGTACATTCCCACTAAATACAAGAAAGTGATTTGAAACATACCACAGCTTGTCCCCCAATTGGAAATTCGTCTGCTAGAATTAGCCTTTCTTCACTCAGAATCACTTTTTCAAACGCGCGTTCCCTCTTTCTTTTACATGTGTGTGATTGTTGCAGACAATTATGAACATGACAAACTTCGGGTCGGAGTACCAGTCCACCCAATATAATACCAAACTTCAAAGTACACTGATGTCATTGAACTACTATTGCTACGGTACAGTCACGTTCATATGGAGCCTATCATTTCGAAGACCACATTGTCTTGCGTTGCCTCGTGTCCTTTGTTATCGCGATTTCATTTCCTCTCCTTTGGTTCAACGATCAATAATTACAGTTCTTCTCGTCGTCTCAACTTGCTGCCTAAGAGTGACATCTCGGCAAACCGTTTTATACTACTGCTACCGCCACTACCACAGCTACTATTACTACCTCATTAATAATATTAAAATTAGTAACTCCAGTGTATATATATATATATATATATATATATATATATATATATATATATATATATATATATATATATATATATAAAGGTGCACATCCAGCCCGAGCAATTCCAGTCGTTGCTCAGAATCGCAACAGGCTGTTGCGTTCAAGTAATGGATCCGAGGGTTAGTTTGATCTGCACACATGTGACCGGAAAGCAGTTCAACAAAACTTACCCAAGAGAACGTATCCTTCTCGATGTATGTATGCTAAAAGTCACAGATAATACATTGAAGAACCGACAAGTGACAGACAGAGCGGGAATAAGGTTTCGAGCATGGCTGATCTACCCCATCACCAACACAATCAGCCCACTCACTTATTCAGACAAGTACACATTCAAGCTCGCACATATTCCCGCGCAAACCAAAGCGATAGTCGGAACTTGTGAATTACTTTCATTATCGACTCCGTAGTAGTAGTTGTTGTTGTTGTCGTCGTTGTTCTCGTTACTATCGCCATTGTCGCCGTTACTATTTGAAGATGTTACTCCCAATGTGCAATTTTTTGACCTTACTCCATTAGGTTGGTGTTATGAGCACTTCAGATGAATGAACCTAGTAATTTTTCTCCAGACAACCGGGTAAAGAATACCGCCAGGGGGGGGGGGGCAACAAGATAATGGGAATTTTCAAATGTTAGCTCGGGCTCTGGTGTAAGTGTTTTCACGAATAAGATCCAGGACTCTGTGTGCCAAGTACGACGCGGTCGGATGCGTTGTACCCTAGCCGGGATAGTGGAGACTTCCTAAAGTCGGGTCATTTCAACTGAGTTGGCTAATTTCTCCGCGATTTTCTACTGGCTGTCCATCTGACTGTTTGTCTGTTTGTCTGGCTGACTATCTCTCGAAGATGGTCTTCACTCTATCTAAGCGGACCACGTTGGCGACATGATCCCGAAGTGGTGCTTGTGTATGTGGCATCTATTGGCAACGCACAGCATCATCATTTTGATGCCACGATCATAATCACCTGCTGTGTTTTCCTCGGTTTGCCTCGGTGATTGAGCACACGGTTTTCAAATTGGACTGGAAGCGCGTCTGTAAACTCGAATACGAACTGTCCAGACCGGTGAGGTAGAGTGTGAAAAAAAGACAAAACAGCAATGTGATTAGGGCCCAATGGAACTGATGACTAAGCCGTCAACCCGTGTGCATAAACAAATGTATGGACAAGCCCACGAACCAACCAATAGACAAACAAACAGTCTGGCGACAACATTATGACAGCCAATTTAATTAAACGATGCCTATGGAACCGTAAGACTGGATCCACAAACTGACAGTGATTGCCACGATCCAGGGATGTCCGCCTAGTTAATTAACCATCTTAGCACAATCCCGTCTGTATGGTGCCACCGACGATTGCAGTTATCTCGACCGAGATGTGCCGATCGACTCGTGTACGTGCATTTGGTCACGGTGATTGGAAACCTTTTTTCACCTCCGAATACCGATGCGTACCTAGAGGCAAAACAGAATCGTCTAATACCGATTTCAAAAGGAAGTATTATTAACCAAAGCAAACTTACTCAGTTCCTTAGCTTGATTCTCCTCTACTCTTTCTTTCCGTTTTTCCAATGTAAATAACAATAACATTATATTCTCGATCGATCTGGACAATGGGACATGGTTCCCCTTGCAGTATCAGCACCAGATATACCTTGACGCAACCTTGTAAACAAGGCGCAGCTAATTCTTCTGTGTTAAGAATCTTCAACAGTGTATATCTGCCGAACCCGAACTGGTTGATTGTAACGTGTTCGCATCCTACAGAGAAGTCATTCATCAGTTAAAGGTGGATGACTTGGGGAGCAAAAGTCTGCTGTCTGCAAAATCTAATGATAAATAAGGGTGCTATGTATGCGGTGTTGATGTTCAGTAGACGATTGAAGACCTCCCCAGCGGGCTCAATAGCTACTGCATTTGACTAAGTCACTCGGGAGGATTACAGTCCCAGTTCGTGCGCGGTGGGTGTACAGTGCTGATGATACCCAGCATGCATGAAACAAAGGCACAATGCCTCCATAGTTTCTTAATGGTGAACTGGGCAGCGATACTGCTTGATATATCCTTTGAACACCTAGCTTCGTCAACTCAGTTCAGTGACTGAAGTCTCCTATTTGGCTGGTGTTTTAAACTGGTCATTCACTGACCTTTCCATCCCCCCACAGTCGCGTTCACTGGGATCAAATCTCATTTGAGTATAATTTTGCATCCAAGGAGGATGTGATAACGTTGAGTACTCCTCAGTAAGATCAAGCGGCCAACACGGTGAGCTAACCACGGATAAAAACAACGGTGGTACTCAAACGGTCTACATCGTAGCGTTTCTACCTGGAGGTCACGGGTTCGGATCAGTCCACCCCCGGTCGAATTTCCATTTGGGAGTCCACATGAAAATGGTACATACCGTCCATTAATTAATAACGAATTCAAAGAAGTAAAGGCTAAGGAAGATAACGGTTGTTTCTTAATTTCGTTTGCTAACTTACCACTTCCTCAAACCACTGTTAAAGAAATAGTAAAGAACGATTGGTCTGTATAACTGCACAATCGAAAATTTTTATTCCCCACATGGTTCACCTGCAGCTGCTGTGCTAATCACATTAGCAAGACGAATGAATAACTATAGTGAATAATCGTACTGTTCGAAACGCTGTCTTGTAAGGAGCACCGGTAATTTTCCACACTCTCTTACCCGCCCCTCTCCCTTCTATATATATATATATATATATAAAGATAGTGAGAAGGACAGTAGCCGGAGTAAACTAGTCAAACATATTGGGGTCTTATCCAAATGTCGTGAGCGATGCCCTATTTAGCTTCATTATCAAAAATTTTGACGTAAAACTGATCAGCAAATTGTCGGTTCACGGTTTATTCGACGACTCAGTTCACCCGGACGACAGACGCGTAATCGTCTAATTTTATCCCATTTCATAGTCACAAACTCAGCAAGGAAATAGACTTAAGGGACGGGAATTAGATAGATGGATGTACAAATCCTCACATGATCCAATGCAACATGGGGTCAGAATGCTTGTCGGTAGCGAATATAACATGACCACAGAAATCCGTGAAATCGAATGTACTAGTAGGCGGAGTGGTGCGTCGCATGTCGAGCAAGGCAGATGAATGCATTTGAGCTTCTTTATTACTTTGTAACTTAAGTGCAAATTAGCCGGTTGCTTTGGCTCGTTATGACTGTGAGGTTACCGTAAATTGTATCATGTGGAATGCATGGACACAGAGATTCACCACAAGGATGTCAGACCACATCCACCAATGATTGGCCCAATTGGTGGTGTACAACTCAAAAATATGGGGACTAAAATCCAAATTCACTTAGTTCTGCTTTTTATACTCGTGTTGGTTACTATCAGATGGAGATATCTATACCTCCTATTGTTTAGTTGGGTCTTTTGGATCCATACATTGAATCTAATGATTGTGAGCTTGATTTGGACTCAACCTAATTTGATCCTTAGTGAACACTACACTTCCGTTTAATTTGGTGGTCAACGCAATTTTTATGAATGGTGCATTTCGAAATGATTTATCATGCGGTTGTAATGGTCTCCTGACCATTGAAAACCATGGAAGTAATTTCCGCGCATGCTTCATCTTTTTTTAGGAATCAGCAGAAGTTCGTAACTATCGTTCCCCAAAAATACCCCGAAAAGGGGCTCTAATCCTTGTTAGGTGAATATCTGAATTAACCAGACTGATGAAGCAGCTGTGATCGAACAAACAATTAAGAAAGAGATAAGGACACTGCCTCACGCAGCGGTCTCGCTAAACGGGAAGTTGCAATTCATCCCGGATGGCCTGGCGAGTAAGACGTTCAACTCACCGCCGTTCGCCCTGGATTCGAGCTTAGTTGACAGAAACGATGTCACGTAACAAACCATATGGTGCGAATATGCACTGACTCACTCCTGATTTTCAATGATGAGCAGGGTATTGATACTGTGTGATGGATCAGCTCATCGGCAAAGTATACGTCCTGTCCACTGAAGCTGATCCCATTTACAATGGTTCCAAAGTTGATATCGGACTGTGTGTGTGTGTGTGTGTGTGTGTGTGTGCATTTGTACGAGAGAGATCCTAAGTCAGCTTTATGGGGGGATGAGTAAGGGGTTGGAATAAACGCCTTGCGATCTGTTATGATTGGTTTTAATATAAACGAGAGTTGATCTACCTAGTTAATGTCACTACTGAATCCCCTTTGACGATGAGATCAGTATCCTCCGTGCATGTGAGCAAATTTCAGAGCATAGCAACCAGGTTGAGATTAATTTAAGTCCGTCTTCTCGTAAACTGTCCTTTAGCTGATCAACGGATTGAACGATGGGAGAGTATTTTGTTTTAATCAAGACAACTTAGCAACAGGTGAGCTGAGAAGGTCTGAGTGACCATATGACACCTGAACCCTGATTCGTGATTTAGGTGGTAGTTGGAGCAGCTGAATAAAGTGGAGAGAAAAAAACTGCGTCTATTTATCCATAGACTGATTATTCGGCTGTACAGATGTTATAAGGCACTGACACTGTGATAATATTCAAAAGCACAGCAGAGACGTATAAACGATTTTTTGTTCCGACGCGATTGAGTCCAACAGGTATGAGCACGCTTGCTCGCCGGCGTGTCCATTGAGTGGTGCATTCAATCCCTGGGGAAAGTCAGGCCTCCACCCATACACACAGGCACACACACACACACACACACCAATTCTCAATCACGGTAACCCGCTAGGTCTCCTCAACCCTACTGATCTCTGGCAGGAGCAACTAATATTCTGACTTGTTTTTCGTTTCTCTTGTCGAGTAGACTGGGGCGGTGAGAGGTGGCTTGGAGTGAGGCTGAATTGTTCGGACGTAGTGGGTTTTCTCGTTGGCCCTAGCCTCAGCGGCCCGGACAAAACGGGACAACAAAGACGAAGAAACCACGGAAGCTGATGTGACTAGCTAGTGGGAACAGGGGGAAGGTGAAGGGTTGGGCACTGGAAACGTTGACCTAGCAACCGGAACTGGCTGAGTGCGGTGGAGGAAAGTCGACCACCTATGCAAGTTCAAACGAGTAAAATCATAGTCTATAAATATTCACCAGAATAACCATAAAGTATTGACAAGGGCAACTGTTCCAAGAAAATAAAGGAGTTAAACCTCGCGATTAAAGTGAACGGGTATAAAGGGAGAAAAAAATCCAGAAGGCAATACCGTCGTGAATTCGGGTCGATAATGAATATACCTTTCGGATTAGAAACATTCTAAATGGTTGCTTGAAGCGGTATGTATGCTTAGACCTGTGCACATGTCTGTCTAATTACAATTTAGGTTAGGTTTAGAGCGAAACTTAAAGGTTTTCAGTTAACAATATATGATAGAGACAGGTGATCGATAAGCCTCAAGGTCTGGTGCTTTCAAGCAATACGGATCCCGCTGCTGTAAGTTGATATCGACCCCCCTTTTGGGACCACGTGGCCACCAGTGGATTAGATTGGTCTGTGCATGCCATTGGAAAATTTGATTCTAGGATGAACCCTAACATTAATTTAATTCACTTTACTATCAACGACTCCTCGAAGAAGATAAGTCGGCTTCATGAATGTTCTTAATCGCAGCAGTCCATGCCTGACGGTTGGTAGCAAGTTTCTTGCGAATGTCGACTCAGTTCAACTTCTAGTACCGAGCTCGGTACACTATACGAAGGTCAAGTTGGTTTACATCTTCGAAAACGATATCCATCCAGGTTTTTAAACGTCCGTCTTGTCGACGATGCATGGCGAGGGTGGCAGAACAATTCTAGAGTAGAGTTTAATCATTTTTACGGTAAGACAGAGTAGTTGAAATGATGTTGGCGGCAAATATTTTTGCATAACGCTAAACAGTGGTGCAGTTAATTCGAGAGAGCGCCTGATGATTACTCTGCATTTTATAGCATTGAGTGTTTTTAAGAACAGCTGATTTTTAGCTTTTGAATGACATCGAGTTGCTTTGTGCGAAATATATTTCCGCTAAATCATGAAGGACTGGATTTCTTTTGGACATCACATCATTCCATTCACGTCAGTTTAAACATATCCATCAGCTTGAAGAACCTTGTGATTCATTTTAATGGTCGATTTCCAATCAACCAATGGTAAGCTGTAACAACGCGTCTAAGCTGTAGCAAAAAGCATATTTCCAACCGGGGATCCTGCAGAACGGGATAACAAAGTGATTCTAAACTCGATAAGGTGACAAAAACCAAGTAACTTCCCGGATCATTCCGGAATTAGGTCAAAACGATTGGAAAATACCAGCCGGTTGGTGTGTTGAGGTCTGGTTGCATAGATCCGAAACATAGTTTAAACTAAATGGGCCCATTTGAGCGTGGTCGCTGCCAGTTGCACTGCTAGTCTGTGCATTATTCTACAATTTATGAGTAGAAATATGCTTCACGGGTTTTGTGGGACAGAGACGCTTTTACCCAATTCCGAGAAGGTTTTAACGAAAGCGTGCAAAAAGTTGACCAAATTCCGAAGTGATTTGGTAAGTGGAATAATGACAACTAAACGAAATCGCAATTCCGGCGTCCGAGAAGTAACTGTTTTTCCGTATGGGCTGCCAAACTTAAAAACGCTAGTACAATTGAGAGCTCTGGTGCCAAAAAATATCCTCATCATTTGAGTTCTACCAAACGGCCCATCACCGTACTGGTTTACATTTTTCAAAAACACATTCTTCATGAAGTTGAGTCCAGTATGTGGGCCCAATTCCAGTCCCGTTAGATTTGCCGCTGATTCAATTACTACGAGTGCCTGTGGTATAAATGATCATAGCTGGCAGAATACTATTTCTACCACTGCTACTACTACTACTACTACTACTACTACTATTAATAATAATAATAATAATAATAATAATAATAGTAATAAGTAACCGGTGACGGAGGAGTGCGAACTTATAATACTCACGTTTTGACGCGCCGATGCCGACCGTTTGAACACAATCGCTCAAGAGAATTCAGTCAATAGTAAGAACCGAATAATTGGCTTTTTAAGCGAGCCGAACCAATAGTTTTGACATTTCAGAACTGGTGAAAGGAAGTAGCAGGCGGACGGACGCAATCGATCGGTTTTCACAGCTACGTAACTGATTAGGTGTACGTACCCGCTATTTCTCCCCATTCTCGTATTTTTTGCCCTCAGGTATTTTATTTGCTTAAAGGCATACCCATCGAAAGCTCTTTAAAAGAGAATGTCATTTCTTGCTGTTTGCAGACCATAGAAATAACAAAGAATAGAATTAACTTATGCCTATCTGAGAGATGATTCGGAATAAGCAGTGTTTGTGTTTTTTTATGAAACATCTCTGGTGGGTCACAAGTTTACACCTAGATTTCAACAGTAGCCCCGAAGCATTTCGTTGATTTGCAAATTCAAGCTGCGATCAGCGGCATGATCGCTTTCCATTGGGAGTTCGAATGAAAGCACTATACCCTGGCGAATCCGTTGGATTGGGATTCAATCCCAGGTGATGGAATTTCTGTTGTGACTGTCGATAAACACCGACGATCCGGCTGAAAGACCAGTCAAGTCAACGACTAATTGATTGTCTCATTATCACCGTGCACGACTAACGATTAATAGCTGCTGCTATGGCATCTAACAACTAGGATTGTATCAGATTCCGTGAGCAAATTGCACATAATTTTTGGGAAGACAGTCGTGGGTACTTGTAGACTCCTAGACGTGGAATTCGAATTTGGGAGGAAAGGTTCATAATGAGCACAGAACCAAACACACAAACTTGGCAACAAAATTATGCCTATTATTTAATTGAATTCAGGTCGGGGATCAAGAGAATAAGCGTGCAAGAATCTAGGGAACAGCGCCCAACTCGCATAACCTAATCGAAGAGAGTAAGGAAACATGGACAACCGAAAGTCACCTGAAGCACTATGTATATATATTGCAATTGTTGAAATTGATTTTTCTCGTTCCTGGATCGTCGAGGTTCTAGTTTGACGGTTTGTCGGTGAGTGCGACATGGAATCTACTGCACGTTTTCTCGTGATTTCCACGTAGGATGATCACAAGACCTTATCAATATTGGCAGTATAGTTTTAATGATTGTTGCAATAGTTGTAGTATTGGGTTTGTTATAACGAGGTCAACTAAAAAGACCTGAACAAGTGGACTGATAGAAAAATATTCCCTAATTACCCGCAATATTCAAACAGTCAACACCCGAACACTTAGACGTCGGTGTCACAGAATCGAATCATCTGACTCCCCAAGACCCCGTTAACCATCAAAAACTCGGTTGATCCGTCCCCCCTTTCCATCCTTCGATTGATCCATTTTCGATCGCAACTCTATCCGTTTAATGAGACTTCCTTCGAAGATGTTACGGCGTCTACTTCCTCGGTGTTGTTTGAGGACCATTGGGTGCTGTCATTTACTGTGGCACTATACGCCCATGATTTTGGGATATGTTAAAGTGCACAATCTGATTCACCTTCCTAATGGTGTATGTGGATTACTCACATTATGTTCTTTGTTCGGGTCACGAGGTGTGATCAAATGGTGAGCCAGAAATTGAAAAAAGGCGCCGTCGTTACACCACAGGTCACCAGTCGCACGTGGGAGTCACCAATCGATGATGAATGTTTTCCTGAAGAAATCTACTTCCTTGCGAAGTTAACAAAGAACATATCACGATAAAAGACAGGACAGTCAACAAAGTGTCCCAATCTGCAAACATAAAGCATGCGAAACTAGGTGTTTCGGGGTCTCACTGAATCTAGAGTCCATCCAAAGGATCGATGCACCAGGTCCTATGTCCGATGACAATCTCATAAGGTCAGAACACAACTTGCCCGTAGCTCCGGACTGACTCAGTTATCCTTTCTTGAACTGTCTTCAGAAAGATTAATCCTGTTGAACCCGCGATTACATTGTTGGCAGAATTAGGAAAATTTCAAATCGGCCTAAACTAGAGAGCCATCCGTTGGCCTCATCCCCTTTCCTGAAATGATGCAGTGCGTGGCTTATTAATGGATGAAGTAGAAGATGAAAAATAGGCAGACGATTGTTAGGCAAGATCGCTAACCACATCCGGGAATGCCTCTATCGTGAGTCCCGAACAACTTTTCGAATCGCCATAAGAACCGCTGATAAATACCACCATCTTCACTACTTACTGTTTCTGCATCCTTTCAGTCCCTGACGTTTCGTGCGGTTGAAAATCACCAGTGTTGGGAGTTAACGGACGATCGGAAGAGAACCTATTGATTTCTCCATGTTAAAACGTGCTACTTGCGAGTAGGCAAACATTGGTGAACAAGGGCAGCACAAATCACTTTCAACTCACCATGGGTCGGCCAGGTATGCTTAGCTCACAAATTCCACAGAATTCCATGAATCTACCTTAATGATCGCCCATTTCGATAAGTGATATTCATGGAAATAGCGAAATCCCCGGCAAACATATCCGACCAAATGATACTACGATTACGTAATTATCAGGACCGAACGAAGTGAGGAGTGCATCGAAAAATCGATGCACCATGTACTGGTTTTATTGTGAATGATATAATGTTAATAATAGAGTTCATGGTAAACGTAATTCACCAACGCTTCAACTACTGCGGCTAATCTTTCTCAAGGTAAGTTTCCCAATCAAATAACTGAGGGAACGTTCATATGCCAACGGGTGTTGGCGACTTGCACCTACAAACAACGCTGTTATTGCTATTATATCATTCACAATAAAAAGATGCCACGAACACTTTTTTTACCAGCACATCAATGTTCGTGTAGATTCGATGAACTCTGCCCCCACAGCTCTCACGTGATTGAAAGCGCAGAAAACTTGGGGGGTTAGTTACTAACAGTCCATGAAAGTCGGCATTAAAGTAGCGAGAGTAATAACCCTAATTGCCATTTCGTCTGTTTTTCGGCTGTAGTTTAGCATTCAGTCACTTCCATTTCCAATACAGAGTGAACCGGTGCACTGATCATTCTGCTCGGTTTCGCCCAATTCACTGAGGGGACAGTTTACACTACCATGATCGCATGAACGTGCGTGTAACTGACCACGTGATTCACTTCTGTTCGTCTAGGTCAATCTTAAGCACCGACCTTATCAGTTTCTCGCATTGTCGCTGAATTAAGTGAAAATTATCTGAAATTGCCCCAAAGCATTCTCCATGTAACACTTGGCAACCGCATGATTGCTGACCATTTGCGAGATAACACGGACAGCACGAACCCAAAAATGTCCCCGTTCAAGTCCCGCTATCTTCGAGACCCATAAGAACGAGATCTCTAGAAGTGTATTGACTGGTAGTTCCGAATGGTTTCGGTAAGGACGTTTGATTTTGACCACTATGATGAACAAAGAGAAAGCTGCAGTTGAAGTTTTGACTCACGCGATATCGGATTCGCGAATCAAGCAGGAACTGACTACAGCGACCAAGTGGAATCAAAGGTTGATAATAAAAACCAACCATATTAATATGGGAATACGTCTTTCTGGTACGATGCCGAGGAGATTCATATTCAACATCAAGCCAGACAAAAAACGCCTCTAGATCTGATGGTTTTACATCAAGGTTCATGCACACAAAATAGCTAAAAGATATGAGCACATATTTAATTGGACAAGTGAGTAACATGACAAATGCATTCGCCAATGTGATTGCAGATGATGACCAGTAAAAATCTGTGAGAATACACTGGATACGACCACCGTGTGACCATAAGCTACAGACAGATCATGCCTGCCCCAGTAAGCCGGAAGTATTTCTCGACATAAATTACTACTGAGAATTCGGAAAAATTTTCAAAAGTAGGCGACAGCCTACATATATGCATGTACACCCTGTTAGTTTTAAGCATGAGAACCTTTAAAGGAGGCTATTCTAGCCGCAGCTAACTATTTCATGAGACTTGCTACTTAGAGTCCACACTAAAGGTCCATTTCGTTGTGCCAAACACGACAAACGTTTTCTGTGGTGCAATTTTTTTCTTATCAAAGGTAGTCGTTCGGAATCCTAGTAAGTCATGATGCAGTCCGCGTTTATTTCGGGGAATCCTCTGGCTACCCGGTGCACACTTGAAATCGTTTGAGTGACCGTATCCCCTTAGGACAAGTGCCACAAGTTATCTGTCCCATTGCTCGTGATCTCACAATGAGTTCGCTGGTGACCTATTTCAAAGCTATTCCGTTCTGTTTGATAACACAGAGCTTTTCAGGATAACAGTCCGCAAAACCACCGACCACTTCTTACAGGCGGTGAACTTTATGAACACCGTGGGACCAAGGCTCTTCCGCGCCCTATCTACAGATAACCTGATGTCGGTAGGAACGAATGTCTTTTAACTAACCGAGAAAAGACAGTAGACCAATGAAGACCACTTTCATACAACAAGTAGTTAAATTCCATTCCGAATAAGGATCGCAGCGTTGCATCAAAAGGCTTTGGTAATAAATACCCATAAAGAGCTTCAAGTGGCACAGGCCCAGTCGGAGAAAACAAGGAAACCGACCTATCATTCATTATCAACAACTGTACACATTGTGTTGGTGTTGTGGTTATCCGGTATTTATTGACTCACAATATAGAGTGTCCCCCAGGTTAGCGCCATATTTTGGTAGACATTACATCCAAATGAGTTAGAATCACGAGGAGAAAATTTGTGGCTTAGTAATGATCGTCAACTCACGCTCATTGCGTGGCAAATGTAGGCCGTTTAAGTGCACGTTGTGATAGTTTCACTTTCACATTCAGTGTTTTGTTGATGAGAATGATGTTATACGGTGATGAATGGTCAAACCCAGAACAATAATTGGTCCCAAAAGACGGAACTATCGGGCAGGTATGAGAAATCACAAGAATGACCGGAGAACCTGGAACCCAATTCCAGTACATTTGTTCACCAGGGTTACAAGGATTTCACAACGTACTATTCTGCAAGTAAATTAATAACCGTCCTCGAAAGATGACGGACGACTTCTATTATTGCAGCAGTGAGATATGGAATGTTGGCACGGATTGTGCTCGATCGTGATGGCATACGAACCTGAATTGCCAGCGCACACCGGACAGGTTCTAATCCGGTTCACTCAGCTGAAGACAATAAAAAGAAGCCTGCAAAAACTGGGAATCACGTTTGCAATTATTCCCCAGTCATTTGTCTACATACTAACCATGCACTGGCATAATTGACGGATTACGCCGGAGGTAACGACCATCGCAGATTGCTCGGTCTCCTCGTTCATGGGCCGCCACGATTATTATAGGCGTCTTGTGGTTGCAGGAAACAAGGAAGCCTTGTTTAGCTGTGTCATGTGATTTGCACGCAGAGTCACCCAAGAAACGGATTTGCGCACGCGTGGTGCGAGGCATTATTCAAGCACGACTAGATTCTCCACGTCTAGAAACCTACGAATTTCAGTTCCCATCAAAATAGTCCACATGAGATCCTGACTTTAACGCAGTACATCATGATTTATCCAGGACAGTCGTCCTGATAAAACCGAAGTAAACAGAATGACAAGCCAGTTCAGTAGGAATGCAATAAAATGCACCCATGCTCAGCTCAATCGAATACCGTCTCCAGGAACAACAGAGATTGCCAACCAAAGTACTTCCCTCCCACGGAATGATTTTCGGGAAATTGGACGGACTAGTTTGAAATCCACACTCCTTCTAAAACTTGATACTGTTTGGGATGGTCTTCGCATTCCTCTCGATACAGACAATAACGGTTACCACGGCCACATGCGGAACAAATAGCGGATATTGAATGACCCACATGCTTCAGACACACCTCGGTTAACTTCGGTACACGAATAAAGCAGGACGATGGTTACTGAGCGGGGAGTCGTTCCCTTCTTGTTCCTTGCATTTCCGCATGTGGCAAAATGCACCACCAGTTCAACACACGAGATGGCAAGCCACTGCTGCAACAGATCGATTCCCGTCTAGCGTTCAGTTAGAATCACAACAACCTTTATACAACCGAATGCGTGGCCTGTAAATTGTTTGATTCTGAGATACATGAGAAACTTGCCCCACGACGAAAGTGGACACCTCCAGATTTCTCAGAGGCACAATTATCGACCCACCGCTTAACTCAATCGTCGTGAACATATTCAACTGCGCTGTACTGCTACCGCCGCTTGCGCGTACGTAATGAGACACGCACACGTCCCTTTTGACAAACGTACGCGAAGTGTGTTATCTTCAGCTCTTATTTTGGAACACCTTCTACATCACCCCGAGTTTTTTACACACTATCCCTCGTCCGACCTCCCTTTGACGCTCGATGCTGCGGGGTAGGAGTCAAAATCAGAGGGAAACAGTGCAAGGACCAGTGGTTATTACAAATTAACCGATCAATGTCAACCTCACCTCTAGTTGGATGCTTGTGCGATCGGTGGCTTTGCAGCTGTAATAACGAGAACCACAGTCGGATTGAAAATGGCATCCTTCACTGGTCTCAGTAGGTAGACCCATGCTGTCGTAGTTACTCAGACCATTTCCAAGAACATATATTTTCAATCGTCTGAAACAACCTCAACCACAGACGGAAAGATGTTAAAACACTACCCGGACGTTCTACTCCTGTTAAGTGACGCCAGCAGTGAACACAAAAGTAGCATGGTACATGATTCGCTGACAGGGAGCCAACTGATCAGGGAGTTCAACGGCAAAACTGTTATTAGCTGCGACCGACCAACGATCAAAGCTGAAGGTCATATCATAAACTGACGAACCAGCGTGATTCAATTTGTCGATACTCCGAGAGGCTCAGAAGCGACCATAGGCTCCCGAATGAAGACCATGGCAGAGTCGTGATACAGTGCGTTCATGTCCAACTGCCACGATACTGACCGCTGAATCCCGCCGTTATTCGCGCCATTCTCTGATTAACCAACTCTTGGAGAATGCTATAAAACCATTTGTATATCTAGGGGCCCTACTAACCCAATCAAGCTGGCATGGCGGCAACCGATTGTAGGCCCATATATATATATATATATATAACGCTAGGTCAGCGATTAGTGGCAGCCAAAAAAATCAAATGAAACAGATTCTTGAAACGCAGTATAATTACAATGGCTGTTTTCCGTAAACATCTCAAAATGACCGCAAGATACCGACCTCGGCCTCGTGCAATCTAAGGGACCTGCCTTTTCAAATCCAAATGAAGAAGCTGAAACTCCATGGCCATGTCAAGTTATGTAACCGATATTCAGATAATCTAAGTAAAAAATTTGATTGATTGGCCTCGTTATTCTTTGGTGGCCTCAAGTGATCAAAGAAGTTAAAATAAAACTTCGTTTCAAATTACAACTGCTTCACTTTAAGTTGGAAAGGTTCAGTTATATTTACCACTATGCCGTCGTCTCAGATGGTGCTATACTGGTCGGTTAGCCAGAATAGAAATATGCATTCACTTCGAGTGGATAGATAAATATTGAACGTTCATAATTACAATTAATCAACTAAACGCAACAATGAGATTCAATAAATTATCAATGAGAGGACCATGTATCGAATATAAGCTGAATAGCTCCAACTGCATACAGCACACATCGTAGTCACTTCGGTAGTGCACATGGGACAAAAATGTTTTTCCTCATTGGGAAACAGAAAATGAACAGTAAAAAAATAAATTATTCGAAATGGAAGATGGTATAGAGAACGGATGAAAGCGAAGGACAATCTCGGGAAAATTTTCATACAGTTCCAATTTGTTCATTTTCTCGGCAATCCCATTTGGCGCCGACTCATGGGAAAAACGCGGAAGGATCTAATAGGCCAGCCTCGACCAGCTGCGAGCTTGGTCGCGGGGATGAACAACTGACAGGAGACCTTCGAGCGGAGGTATTCACAATAGATTGATTGCGCAGTTTCGGACAGTAGCGGATTGTATGGGCTCGATCTCCGGTTCCACCACAAACGGGACAGACAAACTGGCGGAGAATCGGACAGGTGACACGACCGAACCGATCTCTAGCCTGGACAAGGAAAAAGTAAAGAGAAAAAACGGTAACTTATGATCATGTGACTTTTAAGAGTGAAATTCGGACAGTCTCATTCTAACTTTAAGAAGCCGGTTTCTATTCGGTTCCCTGAATGACCCAAGAGCTATCCGGGAGGATACTGATGGCAGAAAACCCGGACAAATCGAAAACGTCTAAATGTCTGGGTGGCTACTGCAATTCTCCTCAGTAGGCATATTAGCATAGAAAATCTCGACCGCGAGTGAGAATGCCTGAACGTTTCTCTGCCCAGTGTCCTCCAGATAATTCAATGTGGCAAGACCAACGAGAGAACTTTCACATATACTGTGGAGGTTGGCTTGTCACGCGGTATATCCCGTTTTGTCCAAAAAACTTGTTGCGGTAATTCAGTGGATACTGGTTATATGCACAAAGGGCCCGATAAACCGAACAAGAAAAGGCAAGGATACATTAACAGAGTAAATCTTCGAATAGGTTCGAGGATTCTGCTATTTTTGTAGGGCTTCATTCGCTTTTTTAAAGTTATTCATTCTTACCCGCATTGTGCCTGAATATTCATGCAACTGCCTCGTTGTGTCTCAGTGAATATGCGGTATAGTATTCAGTTCAGTTTAGTTTGTACAACCATTAACTTTGAACAAACGCCCCCTGGTTTTGGTTGCCACCTCACGGAGAAGCAGCGTAAATATTTTGGAAAGTATCAAGCGTCTGAGCTAGGGAAGCTTGTTGCTCTAACCGGTTTTAGTGTGCGAACGCTAAGGGAAACTAAGTGAAATGAACGCTTAGGCCTAAGCAGTCTGCTGGACTCATTTCTCCAACTTTGCTAATCTTACCGTCGGCCAAACCTATCGAGCCGGCACGTTTCGTGGCCTCTAGCAAAGGCAATAAATCAGAAGAATGAATTCAAAGAGTTTATTCGGGAAAAAAGCTGCTGGGAGTGTTTGGAGAAGCAATATTTCGCCGTGGTCGGAAACGTAGGAGTTTTCGTCTGGAAAATCGTACGCGGAGCGTTTTCTCAGCCCATTAAAATCTCTCTCTCTTTAGAAGTCAGATCATCGGTAAACAAGCGCTTATGGAATGTTTCATACGTCTCTCAATTACTATGTTCCTTAGTCATGAGGTTTTCTCTCTTATACTGGATTCCATTATGTGAAATAAAAGAAGCCATTGTTTGGAAAACGTTCGCGATTCAGAACGATGAACAGGAATGTTTAGACGAAAGTCGGGACTATCTTTGCGGACAAAGGGCTCCAAATTTCTTAATCATTTACGAAACTCATTGAAAGGGTATTATGACGCAATGTCTAGTTAGATCTAGAACAACGAACTCTGATATGCAAGCTTGTCTGGAGGCGATATCAGAGGAAAGGCATGCCACGGTCTACGTTCGGAGGAAGACTGGAAAATCGCTCTTGACTCATCGCGGAGATTCCAACAAAAGTCAATTTCAATAAGGATGTGTCGTAAGCCAGGGAGGGCATTTGTTTGTTGGTTGGTCACCAAAAAAACCATCTGTTTACTTCGGAATAAGACAAAAGAGTTGGAGGCATTAGGCGCTCGATACAGTCGAATTGGATGAATATTGAGTCTCCATTCGGATGGATGAAACGATTCATATTCTGTTTGGTGTCAAAACAACAGTTTAATTATACAGATATACACGTTCGTGTTCTCCACTGAGAAACGATCCCTACAAATCAAAATTGTGTAACTTAGGTTCTCACATTCTTGGCCGCTCGTAGAATCCAACTCAATCAATGGACTCATCTAGAGGACCTTACAATCCATGATGTATGTGAAACTCGCTCACTGGTATCAAGGTAGGGAACCAACTGCTCGCTCTAATAGAGGAACAAGGAAAATGCGGCCTGATTTCTTGATAAGCCCAAAGGAAGGCGGGGACGTGGCTCGGAATGAAGACAAAATAAACACGCGGGGTAATGAGCCTGTTAGAGGGGGACGATCGTCATATGACGTTTAACCTGAGCAGACCCATAAGTCAATTGACTGTGGCAAATAGAGGGAAACAGCCACGTTGACCAGCCAGAGATTATTTGATGGTTCTCGGGGCGAGAATGAACCTGAATCAAGACGACCGACTAAGATCGCCACTAGATTCAGCGAAGGAGATAAACGCGACCATAAGACAGGTGGTTGGAATCAAATCCAAAGGGACTGACCATATGGGAAATTTACCAGTATCTAGGAGTCTGAAAAATGCCCTGACAAAAAACTGGAAAGAAATAGCTGTAACCTCTGTCGACCAAATGATATGTAGAATAGTGAAGACTGGAAGCCGTTATTGCTGCCAGCAGTGTGAACAGGAAGTGTCGATTTCACTGATTTCCAATTCTTAAAAATCGTCATTCTGATACGCGCCATGCCATTCCACCTGGGAGTCAAACGATCTAGGCGAGAGAAGAGGCATTTCCGTTGGGGCAACCTTAAGCTATCCTCTGAGCAAACAACATTTTGTAATTGTCACATAATGGGGGAAGCAAATCGCCATGCCAAACAGAAGTAAAAAGCAACCAGTCAGGCCAAGTGCATTTAAGTGAGTCCCCCCCCCTACCCTGTATGATCAAATAACCGCGCTACCATGTTCCCAATTTACAGCTGGCCACTGACACGTCATGCGTTGGTTCATGTTGATTGCCTTAAGTGGCTGGAGTATTGACATGACTCACCCACTTTATCATTTGAATTTCCAAGCCACTGGATGTTTGGTTTGCATACATATGTCGACTCTCCAATCACTGACCCATGATCGTGTCAACTCCGTACCCTATCATAACATTCAGGTGACCGGAAGGCAGTGTGCCCCGGGCAGAGCTACGTTTGAGAGTCGTCGTCTTAGAGCGAAAACTTATCGTTCAATCAAAATCACCAGACTGCTCGCATGATCAGGCAGTGTTTTCAAGAGTTAGGTGAAACCTGACCAGGCGGATAAATGCCTTGTAAAGAGTGGAAAATATTACCGTGACAACGCAGTCGATAGATCAGACAGTATCGCCTTCCGAGTGTTGAAATTACACTTAAGATGTGCTAATTCCGTGATTGGGAAACAATATTCGAAAGATTTTCCTAACACACTTTCACCAATCAACTCCCCGTCAATCTGAAAACAATATGGTTCTGATTCTTTTTACCAGTCAGCGAGTGGACGAGTCGACCGCGTGGTGTCAAGCAATGGACTCATTTTTTTTTTGATTATACTAATGGATTATTCTTGACCGATCGAGACGGTTTTGTCTTCTCAGAGGGAAGAGGACAGTTAGTAGGACTACTTTGCTCCGATCGAGAACCCATTCGATTGTTGACCAAACATCCACTTACATCATCTCCCCACCACTACCTGATGCCCAGAACACCAAAAGAAATGAATGGACACGCTGATCTCGACACAAAGAAAGTTACGGGATTCGGCACATCACACTTCAGCGATGGAAATACAAAGTCGGAAAAACATAACGCTTCACGGTCAGAATCGCAGCATCATGATGTGAAATGCATCGACAGAATGTTAAAACAGTAAGCCTGAGGTTTAGAGTGTTGTCGAATACAAAGGACGATGTTGAGGATTTGTGTTAAACGTAGCTCAGGGTGTTGGTTTTCGAAGTTATGACCAGTGAGGTTGTTGTTTAGACCGCAGACATTTCACCATTAGTAGAAATGACACCGTCGGCGCGTGAGTGCAATTGTTGATGCTCATCCCCGTTTACGGGTTTGTCGTTAGTTTTGATCCTGGACCACTTCGACTGGCAACTGGACGATAGTGTTCTTCTGTTCGAACCGTGTTAACTTTGACTCTCCTCCTAGAGGATTGACATTTAGCTTATGGTGGTTTCATCCCTCACCCAGACTGTGTACCACTGTGAACGTTTGGGGACACGGCCCCATAAACGTTTGTGGTGGATAGTTTAGATTTACGTGACTGGTCTCTTATGGTTTGATTTTCAGCTTTCTCAGTTAGTCGAACTGCCCGCTCTTCCTTCGAATGACTAATTCGACACACCAACTTACAAAGGTGGTGAATGAGGGAGGCGACTGCATCCAAAGTGGACCTATTAAATTTATGGGTTAACTGAAAGGGGTCGTCAGGGGGATACATAGAAGAACGTACGCGCTCAAACATAGCACGCTCCGTCAGTTTAAGACTAGAAGATGTTAAGGCGATGGGGCGAAAACGTTTTGCCAAAGTAACAGAAATGCTGGATTTAGGGATGCGAATGATAGTGACGGGTTTCCAACAGTCAGGGATAGAAGCCGAGATTCATGCTGAGTTAATGAGAGAAGTAAATGCATC
>LUCM01000230.1:355768-378277 GCA_008360955.1 Fasciolopsis buskii
GAATTAAAGCTACTCCAGAAAGGCCATTGCCTGTTTATTCTCACGCTTACTTTGAGGATATCGTAATTACGTAGTTGACGGATATTCACCGGGAAGTTCGTAAGAGAACACGATTTTGAATATATATATATATATATATCAAGTGGTCGGTGTAGGAAATGGTACACTCGTTTTGCGTGGTTTGTCGAGTTCCTTCTTCACTATCCCTTAATATGCTAACCCAGTATCGAGAGGAACGAGCCAGAAAAACATTTTACAGAGTATTTGGTCTATCCAAGACTTGCTTTTCTGTCTGTCTTGTTATTCAGCCTTCCGCGAGAATAACACGAATGTTACACGAATCATGAACAGGAGCGAGCATGATGACCATAAATCTCTTCCTTCAAGGGACGAACTGAGAAACAGTTATCGGAGAATATTTGAAATTTGATGCAGACCTCCCGAAAAATTTGAATACCAATCAATATTACAAAAGGCTTCATTTTACCAGTCGCAGAGATCTAAAAAACGTTACACTTCCTGAGATGAGCGCGTTCTAACCATCGATTTGAATTGGCCTGAAAGTTGTTTCGCACTTCTGCGAGGTGTTAAGTGTAACATTCGAAGTTCGATTCGTAAATCAGGGAACACCGAGACATTTCGCGCATTGTATTCAGATAAACAACACACGCTCTCAGAAGGCACTAGACTATTTGAGAGGAACAGGCTAACACTGAATTTGGTGGTCGAATTGGAATTGAGAAAGCGTGCATGATCTGCGATCGTTGCCATAGAGAGGGCAAATGTAAAAGAAATTCACACGGCATACCAGCCGTTTCGAAGACGTTTTGTTTCACAACGTCCATGGTCTCGCTACCCCAGTAGGGTGTAAATAAGAACGTCCAGGTGATCACACTTGCAACTGACCGAACAGTTTATAAATATACAATGGTTAGTGGGAAAATGTCATACCGTTTCGCTTCTCCGCAACAGCGCAAATGTGACACGCTTTGGTAGTGCATCATTTCTTACACTTCCGTCTCTACAATTTTTTCACGTGCGAGAAGAGACATTTTACGTCACCACCAAAGTATTATTTACGGGTCTTTTTACGCACTACGGGAAACGAACGAGGACATTACAAACAACAAAATTAAAGGACAACGAATGACTGGATACGGGGACAAAGCACACTGAACAACGGTCGTTGAATACCAGCCCGAATGTACATGTAAAGGATAGATAGCATTTTGCTGACCTCGGGATCGGGAATCAACGCGTCAAATTCTGATATGCAACAATATAACCAATACCAACGGACTCATCCAATATGGCTCGTCACAGCAACACGGGAAAAGCGGTCCAGAACGGAACAACTGAGGGTCATTTTCGGGACCGAAGAAAGGCAAATCCTCTTCGGCACTAAATCTTCCCCTGTATTGGTTCCTAAATTATTCCCGGGTAGTGTTCTAATTTTCGCCCTTCTGAAAACACTACCTGGAAAAATTGTTACTACCCCCAAAAGAGACATAATGAAGCTGCTTACCACCTGTCATCAGTACCTAATTTGTCCTCGAAATAGGGCATTCTTTGTATTCACTTCGAAAAATAACTTTCGAGCAGTGGTCCCTGTAAAGTTTCACTTTGAATTGTCCCAACTATCGGGAACTGTTATCCGGCTTGCTTATTGAGATTTTGCCCACACAGACTTGAAAGGTGGTATCAACCCAACATTAAAGTATTTGCGCGCATACGGCATCGATCGTGTCGATGGTCTGTGAATTGCCCCGAGATTTACAAGTTGACTGGTGCCTTCCAGGCTGGGTTGAAAAAAGTCACGTTTCCGAATATTTTTGACCTAATTCCGAAATAACGTGAAGAATGGTCTACAAAGGGATCATTTCGTTATTCCATCGAATAGGATAATCCAAAGACTGGTCGTAGACCAATAGTTTTTCGAAATTCGTGCCACAAACGGTTCTCGCACACTTACTGATTCGAATACGAGAAAACCAATGCTCGAAAACCCCTTCGAATAGGCACAAAAATCGCCTGTATGTACTCCGTCTGTTATTGCAGTAACATACAGAACTTAATTGGTCGACTTTTGTGCAATTTATACATATATATATATATATATGTACATATATATGCACATATATATTAAATGGACCAGAGGCGTTGTACCAGTATATATACAATAATGTATAAGGTATTCTTCGATACTGTAAACGCAGAATTCCCGTGCAAGCTACGCAGGAAAAGCAGTTCACAAGACCTTTAGACAGACTGTCGTCATTTCATCCAGTAATAGCTGGACAACCGCGGTTAACTTCAAGCGAGTGGGAGGGCTTTATGACATAACAGATCATGATGGGTGAGCATCCTTACTTGAAGTAGGAAATGAATGGTCACATGGATCGGTATCGATAGCCGTTGTGTACAAAGGAAGATACATTTATTTAAACCCAAGCCGTGATTTGTAAACTAGCATCCAGGCGCACGAGGTGCCCACAGACATCCTACCCATAAAACCACAGAAAAAAACATCTAACGGGAACCGTTTTGGTGTCCTGCCAGTGTTCAGATCAAGACCGATTCAAAGCCAATGATGCGAGACGAAGTACAATCAAAAAATACCTCTTTGAATCCATTGCATCATTATTGCCAATCAGGAAGACATATTTCGCTATTTGACGTAATAATCCACTACATAACATTACCCCGTAAACTAAATAAGACTCCAACTGATTTTACCAATCGAAAATAGCAATCAATATTCCCACATTGAGTAGTTCTCTTTAAATTAATCAATTCAAAAACAACCGACAATAACACACCAATCCATCGCCCAATTACCGTAACACAGGTCCCACCGGATCACAATACAGCACACTACAACATATCGCAATTACACCAACGTAAACAAATCCCAAACGTATCTTGTATAACTCAGAATCATGAATCATATTAGGGAAAACCCAAAACACCGTGCAATTGGGATTGCAAAGACATGTGGTCCACTTACAGAAAAGACACCAAGTTAGTGGAACACTTATCAGCCAGAGATATACATGTATTATATATATATATATATATATATATATATATATATATATATATATATATATCAGGATGATCTGAGGATCACGTAGCATACTGATTGATCAGTTCATGCGCCCTTCCGATAGGGCTAAACATTCTGGGTAACCAGTATAGCCCATCACCATTGACGCCGATGAGGGCAACGGTGTGCTTCGTAGGCCGCTTGTGGTTGGTTTGGAATCAAGATTTAACTAACTCCCCTAGAGTGATTATCAATGACCAGCCAACCCTGTAGAGGACGCCAGGCGTTCGCCTTCGTCCACCTCCACACCTCCGCAACGAGCGGGAGGTGCGTGGGACTTCCCTAGCAGAGGCTACTGGAGACGCCGGTAACTTGGGTAAATGTCTAGAGGCAATCAGGGCGAGTAGCCAACCCAGAGTCTGAGACACTCATCCCCAACCATGCTGGTACATCTGGAAGCCTTCATTCCACAATCCACACGTCAACGTAAATGTTTCATCCCATGTACACATGTGGATTCTAACCGTATACAAATATAATCTCACAACATCCCTTCTTTTTTTGTTGGCGTAAGTTGGTTGCTGATTGTAGGGAAAAAGAAACAATTCAGCCTTTGCGTCTTCGGACATTTCGCGGAGAAGGCCTCAGACGATTCTTCTGCTTTGGATTTGACTATGCTTTATTTCGTTAGGAAAATTCCACTCTATCAACTTCAATGACATCGAAAGGGGTTCTGTATAATTATTTCCTCAAAAGTAATGAAGAATCTGTCCTCGCGGACACACTGGCATTTGGATTTTGGAAAATAATTAATCGTCCCTCCCTTGTGAACCAATCCTAACTTAGCCATATTTAGAGGAAAATCCCAGTCAGAAAAAACGACGGAATTTCATCGAAGTATAACTGCACGGGCGTTATGCAATATGATGCGGGTATATGTATGCTTGGGAGGCCTTCGGAAAAAGACATTCTGACGGATTCCGATTCAGTTCAACGTAGATCCAATCAATTCTGACGTAATAATCCCGAAACAATATGGAGATTGCTACTCGACAGATCTTTTATAATGATGCTTGACTGTCATAGTAGTGGAATAAATAAGGCAAAATAGCTGCAGGCGTAGTTCGAGACCAGTTTTATTGTGGCCAGGGAGAGCCCTAATGTCATAGCGACCGGTCGAACAGCTAGTGTAGGCCATGTTGCATATCGACTCACCAGGACGATACCTAATGCAGGGTTGGACGAATGCATGATAGACCAGGCAGACGGCGATAAAATGCCTACCCAAACTGAACTCGGCGGGAATGCTCAGAATCAAAGTTCCTCACTAACGACCCAATTAGCGGAAGAGTTTCTGCTACTTTTTTGGTGGTTAGATTGAGTTTTAGTGAATCAAACTGCGAAATTTGCGACAAATTTGTTGCTTTGGCTATCTGTTCTGACTCATGCTTTGAAGTCTGATGGTCAGTGCTCCCATTCACAATTCCTGAATCCCCCCCCTCATGTTTTAGGATAAGGCGGGAATTCTCAAGGTGACCGTTTCCCGTTTGCTTTTCTACCTATGCCCAAATGTGCTAGCAGTAAAATGAATTCTTTCTTGAGGTGAGGTATTAACTAAGTCGCTTTGCTAATGGTTACGTTGATAATAAGTGTCCGTTTGATTGACATTTTCCGTGTTCGACGGCATACCAAAAGTACAACCGTTACAACATCACTATTTTTGGATAAAACAATTCCAAAGAGAAAATTAAATGGGAAGACGGTAGCCAACTCTAAGAGCCACGTAAGTGTTAAGGCCCGCCCACAAAACATCGAAACATAGCAACAGAAAGCCGACTGATGACCAGGAAAACCGGCACATCCTAACCACGCTAAGGCGGATAATCCCACCTCCCCTAGCTGCGGAAACACCGTAACAGACAGGCACTTACCCAAATCATCCGTCGCACCGACAGTGTAGCTCCGTTGACCTCGACCGAAGCCCCCGCATGAGGAGGACAGCATCCTGACGACAAAAACGCCGACTGTCAATCAGGTGTGAAACATCTATAAGGTGAAAACCAAACTCATGACTATCCAATCACAACCCTAGTTTCGTTTGCACCGAATAGTAGCGTTAGGTGCACCAAGTACAAAGGGCTGCTGACTGCCCGTAGAAAGCACGCTAAGCGCATGTGCGCACATTGCCTCTTTCTCATTGGCTCTTGTTCCATAGCCCCGATTCAAAACCCATCGCTCCTGTGGTAACGTGACCACGCATTTGAAAAAGGTTAGCGGTTAGTTCTGTCGCTAGTGCTCTCGTTGAACGAGTCTGGTCGAGGGCGGCCCGCTAGGTGGTCTTGGCAGGCTGATGGTCGCATCTTCGTGATTGTTTCAGTGCGTGTGGTCTGTCACATTCGCGCTAGGGGTGGCGGCTGGTGATCCTCATCATGTCCAATTCCCCACCCTTCAAAAATTATCTTTTGTTTGGTGTCGGATTGCCCTAATTCGGTCTGGGCATCCGTCATCCTGTTCCGTTTGGTTTGGCGTTCCATGATTGTCGCCACTGTGGGGCAATGTAGAGATCAGGAGCGTAGCATCATGAGACGTTAACACGCGTGTCGACCTCATGGGGGGGCATATGTGCTGCGTTGGGGATTTGGAAAGGTGGACGGAATGCGAAGGTACGTTTCGGCAGACAGCAGAAAACCCCCTCAAACTCATTCACTAATAGGTCGTGAATCATAAATGGATTTGTAAGATGAAGTCAACTTAGCTACCCAAAACACACTTCTGTCGTCTTCTAAAACAAAACACGGTACGCTACTGAAATTCACCTCAGAGTTGCATTGTTTCTTACGGATGAAGTGATATGGATTTTGTCAGGCATTTACTGGTTAGGATAGGCAGTGCCCAAAGGTATTCCCTCCGCACATACGCACACACATACACACACACACATGATCGTCTCCCCGCATGTTTGGATGTGGCTATCCTGATTCTCGTCTTGTGATTTGGGCCAGGTGAGCCAAGCTTTAATTGAAGATAAGCCTGTCCTGTACCATGTGGACGACACCGGAGTAGAATCTGTTGCAAATGCTCATTAACGCTGAGAAATTCTGTCTTATGAGTGGGACTGTTGATGTTCGATTTGCGACACCTTGGTCTGTGCATTTTCAAAAAAGTGGTGATGGGAGTCAGTATGATTAACTTCGTACGCGTTTAGAAATGATCAAGAGAAAGGCGAAAAACGTGGCAAGTTGTTGGAATAAGGGAAGTTGAGATATTCATGTACTTCAATGCCGAAATATTGAAGGCCGAGAAAATGTAACGATAAGCACATTTGCACGGGGGGGGTGTGTGGATGGGGTGGGGGCGGATTACGTTGCTCCTCTGAGGCTTGATTGACGAAACAAAACCTCCAGAGTCTGGTGGTGAAATCGTTAACCCACCCAGAAGACGGCGCTTCGTCGTGGAGCGAAAATCCTTCGCAAAAACGCCGGTGGCAAAGTATCTTTCCCACGACCACCAAGGCCCTTGGATTTGAATCCAGAAACACGGAGAAGGGGATACCGTTTGAAGATGAAGATTAGGCTAATAGAATACTTGGAAAACCTTCCGAGTTTGAAGGAGGATTTGACAATGGAGTGAGACAAAATATCGGTTACATTTGTCCTCTGTTTCGTAGAGAAATTGCCTTGATTATTCAGAGCTATTATTACCACTACTCGAGTCTGGTGCTTCCCAAAGGTAACGTTGACCGGATGACCTGAGGTTTGAGGATGAAATCTGAAGAGCAGTCAGTCAAGCAAAAAACCAAGTTAGTATTCGCGTTTTCTTACCTTGATCCTTATGGTCTTTTGAACAGGTACGGTGGCAATCAACAAAGGCATCAGATGATTCAGACGAAGACGAAGACGTCCTCCGACACTGTGTGCATATGGCCCAGCCATCTTTTAACCAGATGTGTCGGTTCAGTATTAGTGGGTAAACTTCGACTGTGTCCGCGCCGTCCAGTAATGTCAGCTGGTCCCAATCTTCTTACCAGATAGCGATCTAAACATGCGCTGAACATCTTTTGTGCAGGATCGCTTTTATCATCAAATCACTTTTGTTAGTTTCTCAAAAAGCTTCCGATGATCACTTTTGAATAAAGTATCAGCTCATGGGCATCGGAAACGCAACCTGCAAGGAATTTCATCCCAAAAAGAAGCGGGAGTTTGCCAATAGAAAATTCAGTGTTTGTCCAGTGGACGAGGAAGTATACACAGAGGCCGCATAGTTTTACAGATGGCCAACTTCAGCTATTGAACAGGTCCCATTCGACTAACAGGGAGCCAACCAAGCCTTTGAGAGTCCTAGCGACTGTACAATCTTCTAAATCAATCTGGTCGTCATGGTTTGGACTATGCTAGGATGTGTCACGTGGAGTCACAACCGCGTCAACCTTGATTAAAGTACCTTGGGCTGAGCCGAGAGACCATAATTATTCAAGGCTTCCAGTTTTTTGACCGTTGGAGTGCATCACCGTAGGCGGATTAGATGCTGTGATTGAAAGACAACGAAAACGGTATTCTAAAGCCTAGAGAGCGGGACAAACTCGCATCGGCTTGGCATTCGTCGGATACCTGTCAGAAAGGAGGCAGCCTACCATTTGTGCAAAAGACAGGCGAGACTTTCCTCCCTGTGCACTGGCAAACAACAAGTGCATGAACATTCAGCGGCATGTCGGGAACAGTGTAGTGAAACAACAGGATGAATCCGACTGATTAGTTTATGGTCTGTTGATTGGCATGGGGTCTGTCTTTGAAGTTTCTAAAATAGACAGCGGATGTAACCCAAGCGGCCTGAATTCGAAATCGCTTGATTTCTCTTTAGCACACCTTAAGAGAGTTTCCTCAGAATTTCGCGATGGTATATGATCGGTTGACCCCCGACAGACACGCAGACCCTTACCGAGATCAAAATGATCAGATGTCTCCAGGGTCCCCTCTTTCTTGTTTCCGTAGGCAATTATTCTGCGGAACCCGTCTTGATCTTATTCAAATTCCCGAAATTTGCATCACTCTTAGGAGAATTGTCTGAGACCGTCGCTAACAAAAGCACGATGGTGCATAGACCTAATTGCTCCCTTGCAATCGGCAACTAAATTACGTCACCAAGAGAGAATAGAGTTATCATATAGGGGGTGAAGCGAAATTTGCTTGAAGCCTTATCTAATGAGATTCGAAAGTGAATTAAGATGCGACCGACCTCTGGTCTTAAATTTCAAATTGAGGTTCGTGTATGGTTTGTGGAATTAAGGCTGATTAGTTTTCCACTAATTTGATGTCTTTTCTGCAACTCGATCACATGTCTTTTCAATCCCAATCGCACGGCGTTTTGAGTTTTCCCAAATTTGTTCTTTCCTCTCAGTAGCATATTTTGCATATGGATGGATGGACAAAGTTTCCCCGGAATCACAAGACTGGTTTTGCGGTTACTAGCGCTCTCCAGGTATGCGTACCCAGTATTATTCTATCCAGCCATCCGTATACTAATGCGCTCGTTTCTTAGTTTCTCACTAGAATCTCATTTGAATCGTTGGGGGCGTGAATGAATGGTAAGTCCATTTAGGAGTCACATGGTGATTCGTCGAAGGATTTTCGCCGATCAGGCAAGACTAACCTTCAGAAAGGGGACACAACGTTAGCCTTGTCTTACCGACGAAAATCTTCTCACGAACCACCTGTGATTCCTAAGTTGATTTACCATCCATTCACGCTCCTAACGATTCAGATGAGTTTGCCTAATTTGATTCATGATTCTGATTTATGCAAGATACAGTTGGGATTTGTTTATGTTGGTGTAATTGCGATATGTTGTAGTGTGCTGTATTGTGATCCGGTGGGACCTGTGTTACGGTAATTGGGCGATGGATTGGTGTGTTATTGTCGGTTGTTTTNGTATTATTCTATCCAGCCATCCGTATACTAATGCGCTCGTTTCTTAGTTTCTCACTAGAATCTCATTTGAATCGTTGGGGGCGTGAATGAATGGTAAGTCCATTTAGGAGTCACATGGTGATTCGTCGAAGGATTTTCGCCGATCAGGCAAGACTAACCTTCAGAAAGGGGACACAACGTTAGCCTTGTCTTACCGACGAAAATCTCACGAACCACCTGTGATTCCTAATTTGATTTACCATCCATTCACGCTCCTAACGATTCAGATGAGTTTTCCCTAATTTGATTCATGATTCTGATTTATGCAAGATACGGTTGGGATTTGTTTATGTTGGTGTAATTGCGATATGTTGTAGTGTGCTGTATTGTGATCCGGTGGGACCTGTGTTACGGTAATTGGGCGATGGATTGGTGTGTTATTGTCGGTTGTTTTGAATTGATTAATTCAAAGAGAACTACTCAATGTGGGAATATTGATTGCTATTTTCGATTGGTAAAATCAGTTGGAGTCTTATTTAGTTTACGGGGTAATGTTATGCAGTGGGTGATTACGTTAAATAGTGAAATATGCCGTCCTAGCCGTAGTAGTAGTTTAGTGAATTTAAAGGGACGTTTTTTATTTCATTTCACAAAATAAGCTCAAATCAGTCCAGTGTGTTTGAGTAAATCTTTTTTCCGTTTGTTTGACGGGTGTCCGAATCATTGTTCTTTGAGAAAACAACGTCCCGTATCACAGATGCTAAGTTTAAAAGAAAAATATCCGAAAATTCGTAGGCTTGTAAAATGTAGGAATATGCTAGCGTTCACTGAACGTCGGCCGATAAAGTTTGGAAAAACGACTTAGCGATAAACCTCGACTGCCTTCTCCGGTCAGTAGGCGTTGAACAAGGATCTCTGAAAGAGAAGACACATTGCTCGAATGAATCACAAAATGAAATGTCTTATCTTCCAGTACGACGAAACATCTCCGTATCAAGCGCTAAGCCTCCGAAGAATGCTGATTTTCCCATGGTCGTCTAAGGCCTGGAAATCAGTGTCAGTTGGAAACGTGTTGGACCATTAGAAATTTTGGTTCGTGTTGACGGGAAGTTTATCAAGTCCTCCGAGTTTGAAACGAAACATCAGTAGTATTTGCTGACCACCTCATTGGCAGTTTGTTCAGGAAAATCCGTTGCCGGGGCGAATTGTGAAATTTCAATTCGCACACCAACCACTTGGAAGCATTCAACAGTGTTCCTAATTCGGTTTTGCAGTACTGAAAGAAGACATGCCTGTGGGATTTCGAGATCCCTTGTTACTCTTTTCAATCGTTTGAGAAAGCCAGTCTGAGATTTATGACAAGTGGTATGATGATCGGGCATAAATTTTAAATCTGTGCTACAGGAGACTAAAGTTCTTCTCATTGCAAATAATCACCTCGTCTTAATGGACTATGTGCACAAAGAACAAAATTAAGTAATAACTTCACTGAACTCGAAGGTCATTGTGTTTACATTACGTTTCAAAGGATTGCAAACTGAATTGGAGTCAACGGTGTGTTTGTTATACTGAAATATTTTTTGATCGGTGATCCCAGGGCCACGACTAAGATGAGTGTTTTGCTTTCGATTTAGCCAATCGCTTTTGAGTATTGCAATGAATATACATGCAGGTCACGTGATAAAATCCGGCACAGCTTGGCGCTGGTTTGCATAAACAAGCAGCCAAGCAGAACCTTGGAGACATGTGATCATGAAGTTCAGGCATGTCTCGAATACCATTGGGCGGAATGTATTCCACCAGTCGAGCTTCTTTCCATTTTATACATATAAGCGCATGATTTGTAAATAAAATTCGAACGTGTTTCCCAGCTCCCAGGCTTCTAATTGCCTTCATTTGCCTAGCTTGGGTCGGATCCAATCCCGTATGTATTCGTGACCCGTATTCGTGACCCGTATTCGTGACCCGTATTCGTGACCCGTATTCGTGCCTAACTGCTATTGGCAGAATTTCGCATTGCGATTTCTAGTGCAAGATATGTTTTGACGTCAGCCTGTACTTGATACATTTTAGTAGCAGGAGATTGAATGTTTTCATGAAATAATTCACCATGTGATATCATCGCTCAACTCACCATAAAGAAACCATGAAAGCACTGTACAGCTGTTTCATCCTTGTTAGGAATCATCAGCAGTGCATATCCACCGCGCCCGAACTGGGACGCGAACCCGGGACGAACGATTCTGAGTCGAACGCCTTAGCCAGTACGCTACCGGGCAGGCTCTGAACGGTGGATATGCACTGCTGATGATTCCTAACAAGGATGAAACAACTATACAGTGCTTCCATGGTTTCTTTATGGTGAGTTGAGCTATGATATCACATGGTGAATTATTTCATGAAAACATTCAATCTCCTACTACCAAAATGTATCAAGTAATCAAGCTCTATAGGTCATATCCAAAGCCTTGGTCGTACTTAGGCTACCTGCAGAGAAGTCATCTGTCTGTCAGTCTGTACTATCAGCGTAATTGTCACAGTGCGTTATGATTTAAATATCATTTCAACACCAGCATCGTAGTCCCAATGCGGATAAGTACGACAGTAGGTAATGCTGAAGTCAAGCATCCGTGTGGAAATTCTGGAGTTGAACGCAACAGTTTACATTTGTCCTTGAACCGTTTCGCAATGATCTTCGTATAATCTTTGTATACGGCGGAGAAACATGTGGTCTAAGCCGTTACCACAGATCGCTGACTGTAGGTTACCGAAAGAGGGGAAAAGGAGTAGAACAGGGACCAGGACTGTTTGACCAATTGTTTGGATTACATTTTATCCCACATTCTGTATTCAACATTATCCCACCGAAGAAAGTCTATCCGCTATAGACATACGGATACGCTCGTGCGGGGAAAAATCAATTGCACACGCAATTCCCTGATCTCAAGTGATCTCTCTTTTGGTTGTTTCTTGTCAAGCTTCACGCGGATTTCATACTTGCGAAATCATTCATAACGCGATATCAGCGGTAATCCTTTCCCAGTTAATAGACCACGGAGGCACTGCACGGACTTTTTATCTTTGTTCGGAATCAGCACTGCAATGCATGTCCATCGCACCGGAATTGGGACGTGAACCCGAGACAAACAATTGCGAGTCGAACATCTTGGCTATTACGCTAATCGGTTAGCCCCACAAAGGTTTGCTGGACTTCATCTCCTGGTGGAGTCCTGTTATCCGCTGACTGATCTTCTTTCACCCTAAAATCTTTACTCCTCGAGTTTAGAGTCGGACTAGAACGACGAGATCTGTACCGAACCTAACTGGATATTCGAATTATTGGGAGTGTCACTTTTCGAAATGAATCTGTCTGTATCGTGATGAATAGCTTTGCAAGATTTCACTCGAGCATGACACCATACCATAAACCCAGAGGTCATAAAGTTATCCAAAACAATTAACCAATCCACTCAAGTTTCACACTTGGTTCCGGCCCGAATTGCCTGGGGTCTGTTTACTAACGGGACAATTATATTTACATGGAAGGGCCATCAAACAAGCTGCGACCTGTCATTCTCACTATGGAGGACATTTCTAGACAGTAAGCTCACGTTCCTATCCGAATGCACCCCTGATCGGAGAAAACCGTGACTACTTCTACGTTCACATACAAATCCATTTGTACTTGAAGGCTATACCACTTTCCAGTTAGTCAGTTGAATGATATTTCCGAATAATTTTAACATGACCCAGGACAGTTTTGGCATAGCTCCGAAATAATACGGGAAATGATGCAGTGATGCGGTCGCGAAACAGATAATTGTGGAATTTGCGAAGTCTAGAAATGGAAGAAAAACTGCTGTCATCTCTTTTTCGTTTCACCAGTATTTCACAGAGCCACTGTCTGACACGTCATTCATTCAGTAAATCCAACGCCTACAAACACACACGAACACACATTCGTCTTGAACGAATACTGTCAATGGACAGTAGAGGAAGAAGACCAATACTGCGGGATGTTAACATCTCGTATCACGTTTTTCAGCCGCTTACGTAAACCAATCTAGGGCTGCATAATATTCGTCCATAAACCGCAGTGAGCGGACATAGAGGTTAAGTTCAGTGCAACATAGGACTGGCGTCATCCTCACAACAAACGCAGTCTGTGCTAACAGCACTTGTATGCACAAAGCTGGGTTATGTAATCGGATTAGCATTGCTTCACCGAAGGCTAAAATCTTCCGGTCAGTATTGCGTACTAAGGGTTTAGAAGATGAAATGGGATCAACTGTGTGTTGAAAGAACCAATTTCCACATCTATACCCAAAACCCAAATCTGAAGGGTTCAGGCAGCCCTGGGCTCTGCTTCCATCGGCTAATTTCATCTTGAAGAAACCGGAACTCGTGAGTTATTTTGCTGTCTAACCAAGAAATCAGAATCGCTCGAGTCACTCACGCCCGTTCACACACGGCAGCGCAGACAATTTCGCTCTTGCGCTGCCTACGCGTCTGTTCATTTGACCTAAATTGGCCGAGTTGAAGTGTAGAGGGACCACGACTAAAGTGTTGCCATAGCGCATTGTATCGGCCATATCTTAAGGGCTCCGATCGTTAAAAGAGGCTTGCCAAAATTGGTGATACCAAGCCCCAACACCAAATCATCTGACAACTCGGTGTCGGCACTGGGTTAACATCAATTCAAGGGACGACGAGAGGGCTTAAAAAGCGAAGTTTTTCTCTCAAGCTAAATGAACTGTCTCAAGCTTAAGTCAACTGGACCAATTACTAGTGCATATTCACCTTGTCCCCGTAAGCCTTTATGTTCACATGAGAACAGCCAAGCATGTGGGGCTCCCCGTTTAGACGATTAGGCCCCAGTAACGTCATTGTCGGTAGATTGACCACATGGATCATAGATGGACTATGGAGCCATTTTTGTAACCCGGCCGTGAATCCAAAAATAGGGCTGATGTTACATTGCTCTGGCAACTGTCGCCTAAATCTAGCCTATATGTTGTAATACTCTTTCAGGATGTGGGTGTAGAATTGCCTCTCCTCCCGTCTTTACACGACCAATCCAGGGCCCCAGAAGCGAGTTTCGAATCGTGTTTAAAGTACACGCGATGGTGGCACCATCCGGGAGACGCATTCCAGTTGAAGCTTAACAAGTGAGGCAACGTATCAGTGTTCGTGATTGGACCTAATGGACGGGATGATAATAAAGAAGCCATCATTGTGGCAGATCTGAGTCCGTGGCCTAATGAAGTTCCATACAATCCTACCAGTGTGCAGTACGGTACTGGTTACAATTAAAGTTTCGACAACTGACCTCAGGAGGCAAGCAAACGTGACAAATGCGTCCACTTAGGGCGAAATGCGAGCAGATTAAGAGAGTAACAGGCTATCAACGATTCAGTGGCAAGTTGGCTTGACTCAAACGTCCAATCTATGACACGCACGATGAATGTTTATGTGCCACCGTGAAACTTGGACATGCAGAGCACGTGATCTGCACACCAAGCCAAGGACCATGGCCCTAGCGCTATCGTTGTCGGAATCGGTACGAGGGAAAACGGTGGTCGCCGTTTTTGGCAGACGTGCAAAAATATCCTATCTTACGAAGGTCAGTGACAAATCCGCCACGATAATGAGTGATGGGAAAAAAGGAACTGGACGAATCGAACAGATTGTTCACTTTTTTCTGGAATTAGGCAGTAACTGGAATAACTGGAATAATCGTGTCCTATAAGTTGAATATTGTTGTTCTAATTTCAAAACAGCTACTGTCGACTGGAATATTTGAATGAATCACCAAAATACTAAGTAAACAACCAATGACAATTTTTCCCCTGTCTACCAGTCTCTGGTTGCTATTCCGTAGCTTCGAGTTATATTTACCAGCCACAAGGTGGGTTCAAATAACTAGACGCCCGTTGACTAGAATCACAGTTACTGTTGATACCCCACAATATTTTTTCTTATATCTTTTATCGCTTACTTCCTTCATTAATGAAATAACAATGTACATCATTTTTCAGAAAGGGGGCCACGGCCAACAGATGGTTGCCAAGTGGGAGCACTCGGACCCGCGATCTTCACGTCCAGGCGCCACGGCCTCATCCACTTGGCCACCACCGGCCGAAACCGCTTCGATACACGTCGAAAATATTCACAATTCGATAAGAAGATACGTCTGTCTCTCGCATACACATGCACGCAAGATCGAGACTGCACATATCGGCTGGTAGATTGTAGTTAAATGGTCAGTTTATCAGTGCACCTCCACGAAGTGCATGTGCTATCGACTTCATCCAAGGTTAATTATCCCCCAAGTCGATGTCAACGAGGTCTAACTGAACCAGTCGGATAGTTGTTCTGAATGGCTTTGACACTATGTGAGATGACGTACAGATTATCGGGGCACGTTATTGGGTCATACGGTTCACACGCGATGCACACGTGATTGGGTATATATATATATATATATATATCATTCCGAAATATGCATTTATTCCCACCTGGGTCTAATAACAGGCTACGCTAGACGCTAACTGGGACCTATTTAAACGACGAACATAGACGAGTAGATGACGGGAAAACTTACTGAACCCGGGCTATCACGTCTGGGACACGAATTTGAATGTCGTCTTCATCCTAGCATCCTAAGCACGTTTTTGCCACTTTTCCACAAGATTTCCCCGTCTTTATGGAGGCGTGGCGATCACTCTATATATGGTAACAGAGTCTCTGACAATGATCAGAAAAACCGAGGTGAACTCTATCGTTGAGTCCTAGTTCACCCATGGACAATATCACTAACTGTTATCATTATTTTAGAATGATAAGTATTGTAATATGCACGCGGCTAAACGTGCCTCGATAGATTTCATGTGCAACACAATCTAAAATGGACAACACAAAAGAAGAATAACGTGAGTCGAAATCCAGTCAGCACGTCACTCCGCGTGGACACTTCCACAAGCAAGTCCAATATGACAGCACACGACCTGTTCGTTAGGGTATGTGAAATCTTCAAAGCAATCTAGGGAGAAAGTAGTTTAACGATTGACAGCACTAAGCTGGATGTATTGTACGAACAGACTATGAATTGATTGAACTTCTTACAGATTAGCTCATCGGTTTTTACACTGGTCTAGTGGTGAATGAACAGTTGGTTGACTCACAACGCTTGACTAAAGCATGAATGCCATTCGATCATCTTATTATTGACGTAGGCGCATTAGCTTTAACAAATAACCCAACCAATGAGTGACCAATGAATGCGTCCGCAAGTCCCAGTTGAAAGATCCACGGACAGGAAGACTGGGAGTTAGCGATAAGTCATATCAATCGGTTATCGCGTTCCAGCTGTTTTGCTCAAACTACTCGAAGTTATGTTAACCCTACAAGGAGAAAACTGACCGAATCAGAACCACGAGGTGTTTGTACGAATTCCACTTCTTAATATTCCAGAACCAACAGTCTTCGAAAAGCATATTAGATAGCACTTGAAGGCTCGGAATGAGAGCTTTTCAGTAACACCATACTAACTGTCAAATAACTAGTGCTGGAAATAAAATATCCTGACTTATTTTCCAAATATTAGCTAATCACCACGATTCCGGTGATGAAACAAAAGAACAGCTAGTTCTTCCCCGTCGAAACCAGCACTTAAAAGGAAACTATTTCAGTCTACATATGTTTAGGCAGGAGAAAAGTTAAGATATGACCCACATAGGGTGTCACGTTAGTTCAATCCATATTCGACAAAACAGGGCTGCGTGACTTCTGTCGGTCGAGAGTGCATTGGTTGTTCCGTAAACCGTCGGTCACTATCCCGAAGACATCTCCGGCCTCAGGTCTTTTGCGGGCACTGTTGGATGTAGCTACGTGAGGTAGTTATAACCAGTCGCATTTGGCATCGTTGTCATCATCATCGTTCAGCGTTAAACAGCGAGGCAAGCCTCACTGACCGCTGCCTTTTCCCCAGAGTTACACGTTTCCATAAAAAGAGTGAATATCCAGGGGGAACAGGGAGTGGACCTACGCAGGCAGGGAAAGATAAGATGCTGCTGCAGCCAACCCACGGAACACAGTCCAACTGTGCAAACGCACTTTTTCAATCATTCCGATTTGATAGAAAATGACAGCACGATCGCCACAGTTAGCGGTTCACTGCCGTATGCTTCACTGAATCCAGAATTTGTTGTCAGATTTATCTAGCTTTTTCTGTATTCATTTAATAGCTTGCTTCTATTGCTTAAGCAGTATGAGCCTTTTGTCTATCCAAAGAGAGCAACGGAGTCTCTACAGTTATCTACAGTTCTTAGTGAAGGCTTCATAGTAGTTTTGGGTTCGAAGTAGTGTTTCTCGACAATGATGTCAATGCAATAATCTCATTCGGAACATATGAATGGTATGAATGCAATTTCTGTAAGCTTTTTGCTTCCGGATCTAGGAGGAAATGGTTCGAATAAACATATCATTCTGTTCTGGAAAGATGTTGGTAAATTTCTTTCGGGCGAATCGATGCTCAAAAGTGAGCGAAGTGCTGAGAATAACCAAGCATGAACGTGATATTCTGAAAAGTTACAGAGGTAAAAATGGTTCTAGTGTTCATTTACACCCTTGTTTCTTTAGATCTCGCTAGTATTTTTTTCGAGTACCGTTAAAGTAAATTCCTCTATACAGTTCGTCTGATGACTTGTTGAAGCCAAATAATCTAAATGATTGTCGTGGTTAACTCGAAGTTAGCGATCCTGGTTTCGGACGATGAACTGCTTAATCGTAATATATTCGGCTGTTGTACTGGGTGCCCGAAATGTCCGTACATTTCAGGAAGAACGGAATAAATAATAACAATTCAGTACCGGGCAGTTCCAGTCCCAAACTTAGTCGAAATAGCTACACAAATTGTGATCGCTTCGGCCTGGAAATACTCTTTGGGAAACGGTAAGAAGAGCGTGTGAACAGGTAACCACGTTGAGGTTTATTTATAGCTTACTTGTATGTATACCAATAAGAACTGAAACGGCAGGATAGAAGAGTTCTAGGTGAATGGAAATCTGTCAGTTGTTTGAACAAGACTGTCGATAGGCGACGGCCGATCACTACAGCCTATTAGCCATTCGTCGTTATTCTGCTTGCGTCTACCATGTGTGATGTGCAACTGCACGGTCTACTCATCAGTGAGATTATTTGTTCAGGTAACCGTCTTAATACAGGCACTTCCTTCAAGTTGTCACTGCAACGCATGCATTGTCTTACTCTCTGTCGATCTTCCCGTCTGATGAAACGATCCGGTCTTGTTTTATACTCGCGTTGACCGTGGCCTTATTGTCGAGTTTTCAGTGTCCGGCTAGGGATGACGAATATTGGCACTACTTGTCGCGGTGATTATGTTAGCCCAGTGCTGACACATGGAATATTACAGGTAGATAAGGTCAACGAACATTGTAAAACGCGCTGCTCCCGTCGGTTAATGTCACGTGAGGAACAATAGTATTTAGTAAGAATTAGGGCACAATGAAATTGTGAACCGAGATTCGTCGTACCGTATCTCTATTTAAAAGCACACCCGTTGTGGATACACTGACGATTCGAGGGTAATTCAAGCAAGTATACCCCATCACTGTCACTAGTTTTGCTCATTTCGGAACATTTGAAACGAGTATGATAGCCAGCTAGAAACTTGTAATCGCCACATGCCAGTTTTACTACACGACTACTAGTAAAATAAATTGCACATACGATAACCTCGAAATGTTCCAGTACATTTCTAACCTGACTCCACATCACCTTGTTTATCCTCCAAGGCTTGACAGCACCAGTCCTCATAAAAAAATAGAACTCTTCCAACATTCGTTGACTTGTGAACATTCGGATATTATTTGATTTGATTCGCTTTCAATGAGTGGCATGGTGAAAGTTGGTGCGTGGGCTATTAACGAACTGCAGATTTGACTTAAGGCTTGGTGAGAAACGGTACAGCAAGATTGCCGCGTAGCTTCCATATTTCAACCCAGTAATTCGAGTGACACAATCAGACAAAGTGTAATTATTCGACAAAATAGGTTGGATTGAAAAAAATTTCCGACGCATGAATCATTTGAAAATCCGCGGAGTAGAAATATACGTGGAGAGGATTATGAACACTTCTGGTCTATCACTGATGCTCCGAAATCCACCGACCCACCGCTGATTAGTCATTGTGTTTAAAGCTGACTCCAAATAAGTATGTCTTACCAGAATCGAATTTGTAGCGTCAGGAGTGTGTGTGGAAGCTCTTCGTCGAAGAGTCCACAGAAAAACCACAAATAATTCTTTGTCAGTTGGGCTGAGCCAACCTTAGGAACGAGGACAGAATGCCCCGGAATATACATACATATACATATATATATATATATATGTAGTGAGTAGTATCTGGATGCGTGAACAAAATTTGCCCGGGAGCACACAACCGGTTTCGCGGTTACGGTCGCTCGTCAGCTATGAGTACCCGGTGCTCTTGTCCAAACATCCACATACTTGTACACTCCGAATTCATATTTCTCACCAGATTCAAATCTGTAGCATCAGGAGTGTGCATGGAAGCTCGTCATCGAAGAGTACACAGAAGAACCACAAACCGTGATTCGTCAATAATTCTTTCTCAATTCGGCTGAGCCAACCACCTTAGGAATGCGCATCCAGAATACACTTGGTTGTGGTTCTTCTATATATACATATCTGTAGATTCTGGTTAAATCATTGCTTAGATTCCTTGCATTCCTGAAAGGTGGTTGGCTCCCGCCGAAAAGGGTTCGACTTATTGAAGGAAAGTAATTATTGACGATACGGTTTTGGTATTTCTGTTACTTTCGATGGACGAACTCTTCCATTCATGCACACTCTCTGATGCCTACACGATTTGAATCTGTTGAGAAATCATAACTTCGGACCGTGTACAAGTATGTGGATTTTTGGATAGAGCACCGGGTACTCCATAGCGGGACGGTATGCGGAGCAATAAGACCGCGAAACCGGTTGTTGTTGCTCCCTGGGTGGGGGGGTGTCCCGGGGATGCAAATTTGTTCACGCATCCAGATACTACTTTGGTGGTCTATATTTACATATGTATATTCTGGGCATTGGTGTCCTCTTCTAAAATGTGGCATCTGGTCTCAGCGCTATTTGTGTTATAATAATTGATAGTCGACTTCGTAATCACTCTCCCTAGTTTGTGATGTGTTCTATTCTTTACTCTGTATAATATCTATTGTATTACTGATATTGAAGGACTTCGATGCACACTGCTGATGCTACAGATTCGGAGTTCTGTGTGAAAATATGAATTTCGGAGTGTGACAAGGGTATGTGGATGTTTGGACAAGAGCACCGAGTACTCATAGCTGACGTAGCGACAATAACCGGAACCGGTTGTGTTGCTCCCGTCTAATTTTTTGCGCGCATCCAGAACTATCTTGGTCTGCTATATATACATATGTAATAATTCATGGTCATATGTGTCTGCTCCTCTTCTGAAGTGGTATGGCTTAGTCCGAATTGAGAATAGAATTATTTGACGAACATCAACAATTGTTGTCTTGTGTGGTCTCTTGCGATGACGACTTTCGATGCACACTCTACTGCTAGGATTCAGGATTCTGGTGAGAAATATGAAATTCGGAGTGTTGGTACAGTATTTATTGTGGATGAATGTTTGGACGATGAGCATCGGGGTACCGCATAGCTGGAACGAGCGACAATAACTGCGAAACCTGTTGTGTGCTCCGGGCAAATTTGTTCCGCATCCAGATAACTACTTGTAGTTTCTATATATTAATTATGTATTATTACTGTCATTGTTCCGTCGTTCTCTAAGGGTGGTTGGCTCCACCGATGAGAAGAAATTATTTTTAGGAACCGTAAATCCCCCCCCAACAGGGGTTTTGTGGTCCTATCTGTTGCTCTTCGATACGAACTTCCATGCACACTCCTGATGCTACAAATTTAATCTGGTGAAAATATGAATTCGGAGGGTGTACAAGTTGTGAATGTCAATTGACAAGAGCACGGTAACGCGCGAGCTGATACTAGCGAACAATATTCGCAACTGCCGGTTGTGTGCTCACCGGATTATTTGTTTTTGCGCAGTCCAGAATACTACTTGGTTTTGATATTCATACGATATGTACTTTCTGGGTTCATCTGTGATGTACCTCGTTCACTAAGGTGATGCGCTCAGCCGAATTGAGAAAAAATCCTATTGACGAATCAACGGTTGTTGGGTTCTTCGTGTGTACTCTTCGATGAAGAGCTTCCGATGCACACTGTCTGGATGTTACAGATTGAATCTGGTGAGAAAATATGATATCGGCGTGTACAAGGTATGTGGATGTTTGGACAAGATAGCACCGGGTACTGGCATAGCTGACGAGCGAGACAATAACCCGAATCGGTTTGCTGCTCTCCCGGTCAATCATTTTGTTCGCCCATCCAGATACTACTTGGTGGGTTCATATATAGCATATGTATTATTCTGGGTCATTGTTCCTCGTTCCTAAGGTGGGTTGGCTAGCCAATGAAGAAAGAATTATTGGACGAATGACGGTTTGGTTTCTTGTGTGGTCTCGGTCGATGAAGAGCTTCGATTGTCACACTGCTGATGGCTAACGGCATTTGTCTGGTGCGAGAATATGAATTCGAGTGTACAAGTATGGGATGTTTGGACCATAGACACCGGCGTACGCATAGCTGACGAGCGACAGACAATAACCGCGAAACCGGTTTGGTGTCATCCCGGGCAAATTTTGTTTGCGCATACCAGATACTACACTCGGTGGTTCTATATTATTTACATATGTATATTCTGGGTCATTGTGTCCTTCGTTCCTAGTTGTATGGCTTCAGCCGAAATTGAGAAGAATTATTGAACGAATACTCCTTCGGGTGGGGTCCTTTGTTGTTACTGTGAACTTCGATGACGAAATTCCATCCACACGCGATGGCTAAATGAAGGACTCCGTGAATAGCGTGGCAAGAAATAATGAAGTTCGGAGGGTACAAGTATGATGGATTTATGGACAAGAGCACACGGGTACCGCCATAGGCTGACTAGGCGACAATGTATTACGCTTGAAACGTGGTTGTGGTGCTCCCGGGCCATATTTTGTTCGCGCACCAGATACTACTTAGGTGGTATCTATATAGTCAGCATATGTATACTTCTGGTTCATCTGTTGTCTCGTTCCTAACGGTGGTTGCCACCGATATTGAGAAAGAACTAATATGACAGAATCAACAAGGGTCTTCTGTGTACATCTTGTGTGTGAGCATCTTCGCTGAGAGTCGTTCGCACAACTGCGTGAATAGCTACAGATTCGATTCTGGTGAGAAATATGAATTCGGAGTTGGTACAAGTATGTGATTTTTGTCAATGAGCACCGGGTACGCACTAGCGATCGAGCAGAACCAACCGAAACTGTGAGTTGCCCCTGTCTCGGCAAGTTTCGTTTCCGCATTCCAGATACCAGCTTTTGTGGTTTATATATAACTATGTATATCTGGTCATGGTCCTCG
>LUCM01000230.1:389787-401925 GCA_008360955.1 Fasciolopsis buskii
AAAATGTCGAACATTTACGGAGACCTAGGCCTATAGGATCTTATTCTTTGAATTTGTTAATAACCCAACCAATTAGTGGTCAGTCTTTGAAATTATGACTTCTCTTTGAATGCGCGAGTGCTGAGCTCAAAAAATCAGCCATATTGCCTTCCTGTCGACCCCACTCAACACTCTCATTTAAGCTCGGACTTGAAGAGTGTGCATGAGCAAGGTTTAGGGTGGAAACATTGCCGATCGTTGAAAGCTATGTGACCAGGGGAGTATTCGTGCCCTGAATCGGCGGAACCCAACCAAAGCGCCTGCCCTTTCGGTCACTGATGCCGTTGTGTACCGTGTACATTGACTCGTTGGCTAGGCACGCCTGGCCTGATCACCCAAATTGTGTGAAGAATTTTTCATGTCCAAGCTTGAAAGATGAACGCTGTCGAAGTATGTTTGGTCCGGTTGAATCCTAAACACTCAGGGTCTGTGCGGCTCACTTTTTAATACCGGACACGAACACAACTACTTTGAAACATCGCTAAACGTAACGAAAATCTACCAAATACAAATAGGGTGGAAATCCCGAATCTTAGGTTAAACCACACGCAATATCAAATCACAGAGGTGGCGAAATAAACAAAACTTAACTGAAATTTGCGGCTTTTAGTGACTGTTGGATGTATCAAACAGTCGTTTGGACTTATTAATGCCATTACAACTTACTGCATCTTCGCAGCGGTCAAAATGCTCATGTACGGGCGGAGTGCAATGTCTTGTCATCCTCTTTAATAATGAATTGATTACTATGTGGACCTCTCTACGAGAGGGCCAAATTGAAAAAGTTCCTTCTAGATGTTTTCCCTTTTCAGAGAAAGACAATTGATCGATTGTCCCGATGACCTGATTGGGGAAAATTTCCTGCCACTAATCCGAGGAGAGGGTCGATGCCACTTATTTCCACAAGTTGGACTTCTCCCCATTGCACAAGTAAAGGGGTGGAAAGAAAGTACAAAATTACCTCCCAACATACTGATCGGATTATCCGGAAGTGCTTAATCTCTTCTTCTTCTAGTAAGCTATTAACGTGAATACTGAAACCCAGCCTGCTCAGTCTCGTTGGGTATGTGTGTATTTGTTGGCGTGATCATGTTTTCTAGTCATTTAATCACCTGTCTAGTGACACATGTGGACCGATTTACACAAACTCCAATGCTCTCCATGCCCATTTCGGCTGGTTGTGATATTATCTCGTTTCAGCCTGTTCGTGGTCAACACATTGCCATCATTACCCCGAGACCGTCAGGAGCAATGGGGACAGACATTTGGAATAAACGCAGTCGCACACTGTAAGTCAGCTATCAATTGCAGAAGCTCCAGTGGTCGGATCGGACCTGATCCATCACTGGATGTGTCTAGACCAACAGACTGATAGATAGACAAACAGACAATTAACAGACAAATGAAATGGATGTGACCGATTGTAAACTTCCAGAAATTTGTCATTACAGACGTAATCAGTTGGTGCATCGTTTATGCTAGGAAACATTTTGAATCATGTACCGGTTGATCTTCCTGGAAGTGCTTTCCATTCTGTTAGGTGAGTTTATTGTGCATATGGTTCAGTATTCGATTGACAATTGATAGAGATAGTCGAATCTACCTCTTTGGTGAGGTGGATCAGTATCAGTGGTTCATTATAACTGAAAGTTTTTTCGTCGTTTAACCGCCTCTGATGGTCGTTTAGTAGCCTCGATCTGTTTTCGCAGCCGACTGAGAGTAGGATAGATACACGCTTGTGAACAAAAAACAAGCACCACGTGTGAATCATATAACTCGGGAACTCGGCTCGAGAATCTAGTGTTTATTTCGTCCTTGGTCGTAATTTCAACGACCACGTGGGTTGACTTAAACCCGGATCGTGGCCGACAAAATCAACTTGAGACTAGTCAACGATATCCAGAGGCAACTAGACGACACTGCAACCCCTTGGTTATGAGCTTGGCTAACGGTCATTGTCTTCGAGCAACCACAATATCCTGGTTCTGGTTAGGAGTCTCCCACAGCATTCTCTCCCACTATTGAACATTTCTGCGGAACGAACAAACTTAATCGCACCATACCACGTTGATTTTTATGGGATTTGGAAGGAGACGAAGTATTACTCACCGTTGGTCAACTGACGAGCCACCCTAGTTTTGTACGTCAACTGTTTGTTAATGGAATGTGATGATTTTTCGATTCTTTCTTAATCTGAACAATAGTTTCCAGTTGACGAAATGACCGGCTTAGGGTGCCTGAAATATATCACGTGAGTGAGTCATGTGCCTGAGTGGCGGATTCAATGACCGAAGTGGACTCCAAAAGGGCTTTACACATTCGGTAAGTCCATTTGACTTTCCGGTAATGCAGATTTGCCGTACTGCATTGGGAGGGGTAAGAGACGGGAGTGGGAAGGCGTGAGGACTGCTGAATCACGTGCAGTTGTCTGAAAGTGACTAAAATGTTATCAAAGGACGCGTGAGTATAATCAAGGTAAAGCTAAGATTTGGTCAAAATCAACCAAGATGTGCAGTCACACGAAGTTTCTCTGGGGCGTCCGTTTTGATCAGTTCGTTTATTGTGAAAGAGATTTTCGCTTAATGCGGAGCGCTTGCCGTGAGATGGCGAAGAAGTGCATTTTCACTACGAGGAGGTTGACTGAATTGCTGCTGCTGATTGAGCATGATAGTAAAACTTGCCCGGCACCATAATGGTGCACCAATAACCATTGTGTTCTCGGCAGCCTAAAGTCAATTGGATCGACGAGTCACGTGCAATAGTGGGAAAGAATGGTGGACAAAGTAATTGGGTATGGAGCAAAATGCAGAGGTTAGTTAGTGTTTTATTTATTCACTAATACTGGGATTTCGATTCACGAATGAGCAGCTGTTCATACGCGTACTCGAGTGCAAGACTGTTTTCCTGGGAATTAGGAGATGTTTTGTTAATCACTTTTGTTTTATTTGGTTAATTTGCAACTTTTTAGATCGAATTCAGGTAAATTGCTTCAATAATCTCAACGTTCTGGTGATTTTCTGGACAGAGAAGCGAGCTTCTCCCTCATTCAGACTATGTTCTCTTCTAGATGACCACAACAGATGGTTTTTAGGCACGAGTAGAATCTGAAAAAATCACTACACCGGTTATCTTACCAATGGTCTTTCGTTCCCGTTGATCGATTCTGATTGATTTTTTTCTACTCGTTTCAATTCATTTTCAATAGTGAATGCTGAAAGCTAGGTACCGAAACTACGTGCATTGCTTTGATACCAGGCCGGAAATGCTTGTTCATCTTAGTTTTATCCGGGACAACATGCTTGACTGGGGATCGAATACTATCTACTAGTCAAAACATTGAAGAAAAGTCCGCTTGTGAATTCCGAACCTGCGTGGTTGTCATTTGGTCTTTGTGCTTTTTCAAACTCTCTTTGATGATTGATCAGCTTTCCTGTAACCTTCAACTGGATAGATATTCTTCATGACCGAGCTCATTTGAAGTGCAAAATTTTCGCCCGAGAACCCGTATGCGTGGCTTTTAGTTACCATTACGAACTAGTTTACTGATGCACAGAACAAGTCGGATCTATTCAGAACCAAAAATGGATTCGGATTTTTTTAATTTTCCCGTAAAATGTGGTCATCGAATCGTGAGAACAGCCTATGCGATAGGGAAATTCCTTTTCGATATATCACCCTGGGTATTGACGTCCACGGTTTTGAGCATCAAAGAGTAGACACGCGGTCTTAGTTCACACGGAATTGAATAAATTGGCCACAAAGTTCGTTATTCAAACAACAAACTGCAAGATGCTAGTGTGGGCAACACGAGTGTGAATACTTTGTGCGTAATTTGTGAGATTAGAGCGGAAGAAAAATATAGGTAAGAAATTAAAGACATGAATAAATGAAGGGTTGAAAGAATAGAGAAATCAAGAACTATATAGAAAAAAAGACAAAGACAACGTGTTGCGACCATCGGGACAACAACGGTTGAATGAAGTTATGTTGCTTGCACAGCTCCGGCTTAATTGGTTGGATCTTTATGATCTCAGATGCGATCAATAACCTATGGTGTAAGATTTGCTAATTTCCAGGACCGGTTTGAAAGCTGTTGCGGGTTTTTCCTGATGATCACTAGTCACCAAATATCATAGGATTGGGCTGTTGAAGGTCCCGAATATGTGTTCGCGAATGACAGCTGGAACATGTTTTGATACATTTTTTAGACAAGCACTTGTGGTGTGTCCAATTTATTCTGCTCTACAGGAGCACGTAAAGCGATGAACCTGACAAGGCAACTCATCCTTGGATTGTTGAACGATAAACTGATTGTTGCAATCTAAAATCCGGATATGAACTGCAAGAAAAGATTTCTCAAGAGCACTGATAAATGTTCTTCTATGTGGAACAACAACAGCAGCCGGATAAATCTTTAAACATGCTCGTCCCCTGGACGCCCCACTGTACATAAATATAAGTTTTCACTTCCCTAATGCGACGCAGTCAAATGTGGCTGCATTGGAATTCTAGAAGATGGCAATTCCTCTTGCGCAAGTTCGATGCTATAGGCTACAGTGGTTAAATAGCAGATTGTTCTGGGAAGTGAATACAAACTAGGTCGGTGGTTTTCCGCTAGAATTGGAGAAGTGGCACTGGCCCCTCTTTTTCCGACTCAAGTGTTTGTATTTCGTCAGTCGCAGAGTCAACGTTGAATGAATACCATTAGCTAGGCCATTTTCTGTGAGTGACGGTTCGCTGACAATTCTTTTCTTTTTGATGATACAATCATTCGGATAGACAAGTCGATCAAAAAGGACGTTTATCTACTTTAGATGTGAAGAGATGGGACGGCAAAATATATGCTGACAGACTGATTAGTACAGCTGTTTGGAAAGCTGAAGGTTCCTTTCATGTTGTGACAGTAATCGATTACTAGGGTAGGGCCCCACTGGATTACTTGGAGGGAAAAGCCGATAACGTCTAGTACGTCCTCTCCATCATCTCACGATGTGTACAATCGTGTTCCAGAAATATTAGTATGCAAGATTCTCACATACACCTCGTTCAGACGCAAACAAGTTGGCACGTGACCAAATTTCGTTGATGGCCAGCTATGTCAATCTATAGAACATGCCTAGAACTGCTTTATTTCATAGGTACTGGCAGCGGTGCGGTCCTAACTAAAGCTGTTTGCCGCAAACACTTGGAACAGGATATTACAACACTAAAGATCAAATCACGAGAAAGGTAGTATATTCGCAATTGGAGATGTAAATGAATATGTCAGAGATTGATAAATGCTTTTAATTTTTTAACTGACCTGTTTTGGTTTAATTGGTTCAATGACTAACGGCAAGGGTATGGCGTTTTTAGGAAGATTCACTGGGCATTTCATTTACCGTAAGGGCTGATCTGAGACTCGGTAGATACGGTTTCTTTCATTTTATCAAGTATTAGCAAAAATTGCATTATGTTTCATCTATTGGTGGAGAATTAAATGATTTGTTCTCGAATGGTTCATCGTTTGTTCGTCGTGGTTTATACAGCTTGTTGAGGATGGTAAAACAGGATTTTGTTACGTGTGGTTCTTTTACAAACGGTGACCACTAATATGGTCATTGTTATGAGATATATATGCGACAAACCGTTAACCCGGTCAGATGCAAACACAAGCATGAATGCAACCCACACATGTACCGCATGTCCTCTCTCCACGTTCGAATCCAATGAGGTTTCTCAAATACAATAAACTATATTCAATGATGTTACCATTGTGTTATGCAGTGCAAAGAAAACGGACAAAATCAATTGAACAGTCCCTCGGTCGCCTCGATCATTGGTTTTTGGTCACACAGAACGAACCGGAAGAGACGCGATCTCTTCTTTCCACCGAAATGCACGTGAATTCCGTCCAACCGTAGAATTCATTAACATTCGGTTCGATGATCTTGGTGAACAGAATTCCAGAAAAACTGCGTAACAACTTAATGGCTCATTTGAACGTTTAATTCGACTTGATCGACAGATTTGGCCGAATGTATAGAAATCCGTTTGATTTTGCAAACGACTTCAAAATAAACATCGAAATTGGAATGAGTTAATGGCCTTTTGTCGGTACACTCACTCACTCACTCACTCACTCACTCACTCACTCACTCACTCACTCACTCACTCACTCACTCACTCACTCACTCACTCACTCACTCACTCAATAAACCACCCAATCGCTTTACTGAGAGCATATTTCCCTAAAACAGCATAAAAGGACACGTTCTCAGCTGAGTTATGACACTTGGATGCATCTACCTAATTATCATTCGTGTACCAAAAATCTAGGATGTGAAAAATCGTTCATCATGCACTCGTTACCCTAGTTACAAACTTGATAATAACAATCCCATAAGCATGCAAAATGCGCCAATCGTGTGCCAATAATCAAGGGGTGAATGGTTAGATCATTCCATCGATATCGACCACATTGATGATCCTGCGTGTTGCCTGTTGTATCGATCATTACGGCCTGGCCAAATGTTTTATCAACTGCGGAAGTAACGTGACATTGAATTCCTCAATGAGAGTTTCAATTCATTTTGTGCATCTGTCTACAACAAAGTGTTAGAACATGCCTACACTTAGACGTAAACGCTTACGTAATCGATACAGTCTGGCTGAGATTGTCCAACTTGTCTCTATCCAACATCATCAGGCTCAAGTTCATAACCACCATCCTACTGAGACGGAAACCAATGCGCCCTATGTGACCGACAAAACCATAACCGGTGCTTTATCGTCTGATATCAGTCGAGAACAAGACAATCTGGGAGTAGTAACCGAAGTCAACATGCCACAGAAAAATACCAGTCTGCGGAACACGACCAGTACCCCAACATCGTTGCGTCCACATACAAACAGTATTCGGAGCGGGAATACTGAGATTCATGATCGCCTCCGTCAGAGTGTCGGCTCCTTAATCCATGATGTGGAGAACGATTTACGATCCACTTACGACCAGCGTACCGCAGTGATTGACCTAGGTGGTTTGGAGTTACCCATGGAAGAAGGCGAATTGAATCGGGCTGAACGATTGTATTTGCACAGTGCTGAACAAGGGGATTTGAGCACTTTGAAAGAACTGATCGACCATGCAGCATATCTTAAACTGAACTTGAATTGTGTTGATGCGCTCGGTCGAGATGCTTTACGAATTGTGATTGAAAACGAGCATTTGGAAGCGCTGGAATTACTCGTTTCGGTTCCTTCAATCGATTTGGGTGATTCACTATTGCACGCAATCAATGAAGACAATGTGGCCGCGGTAGAATTGATTTTGCACGCACAAGCCGATCGTTCCAGCAAGAAGAACCTGAAAGTAAGCAAAGGGATTTGTTTTTATCTTTTGAGCTGATAATTATGCTTTGTGAACAGCGTTGCTCCAAGGCATTGTGCATTGTGTTACAGGTTTTAAAATCGATTCATTCACCCAACCCATTTTCCAATCATGTCCGCCTCCATTTGATAGGCGCCAGTAAAAATTCAATTGCTTGTCTTACATCATAACTATCCGTGATCGATTCACAAAATAATTGATTTAATTTACTTGCCAACTCGGAATAGAAAACGAAATGTATAAAATGGCTTAAAATTCTTTTAGACTATTTCAAATGGATGGTCAAAATAACCATACTCAAGAAAATATGAAATTCTTCATTGGTAGTTGGGTTGATGAAACATTTTGTTCGACAGCCGTATATTTGGGCGTTTAACAGTCAAACGTCACAATTTGATAGTGTCGTCGCCCAGTTGAAGTGTCTGACTTTGTAACGAATGAATTTTCTAAATTTCTCGAATTTTTGAAAATAATGCAATGGTCAAAATTTTCGGCATTTGCACGTCTAATTTCCAACCATGTTCTTCATCATGTCTTTCCTCCGTAAAACTCTTACCCGTCACATACGTACCCTTTTGTTTCGCCAAATATTTCCCGTATGTCTTTTGGGACGCTGAACGGTGTGACAAATATGCTACCATAAGACTGAACTGCTCTAAGTTCTGGATCACTCCAACTGATATAGCATCGAGAATCCTAGAGGCCAGACGAAAACGTGTCTGACTAATTCAAAAGACACGGTCCTCGAGCCTCTTCTACAGTTGGGCTTCAAGGAGGCATGGCACGTGCTCCCCCATAGCATAACCAAGTCTACTTTGCGACTTCAGTTGGGGTGAATTGGTTTTCCCTCCCTTAAGTTATGTTAGTAACGTGCCAGACCTCCTGGGATAAAATTTACCCCGTTACCGAACAGAACAGAGTAAGTTGACCATTTCAGGGCTAGAGGTTTTACCTATTAAACCCTGTTAGAAGTTTGATTGGACGTCAATCGAAAACTTTTACTCTCATCTTAGTTTATTTCGCATGGATTGCGGCTTGGACAACTTGGTCCGTTCACCTGACGTTCTTACCTGACCGAGGAACGCTATTACATCACGGTTGCTTTTATCTATTTGTGCAAACAAGCAATGGAATATATGTGACAACTTCGTATGCAAAGAACGTTTTTATTCCGGTATGATTACACACAGTTCCGGACTTGGGCGTTTATCATTTGGTACACGGAACAAACACAGAAGTTTCGAAGTGTTATGCTAATTGTGCATTTGGAACTCATGTTACGCACACACTTCTGACTCGCCATCCCAAACTTTTTTTTACGGTCGTCCAGGTTGACAATCATTGAAAGATGGATAATATTGCCGGGCTGGCCATGAGTTGGCGAGATCCAAAGGATGTGGCCACCAGTTTTTACGAAATAATTCACCATGTGATAACATCGCTCAAATCACCATAAAGAAACCATGGAAGCACTGTACAGTTGTTTCATCCTTGTTAGAAATCATCAGCAGTGCATATCCACCATGCCCAAACTGGCACGCGAACCCAGGATGGACGATTTTGAGTTGAAGGCCCTAGCCATTACGCTACCGGGCGGGCTCTGAACGGTTTGTTCAACTTCACCACATGATGTTGCACCTATCCATCACTGATTTCTACGGCCACAGGCAGCTAGCACACAACAATCTATCCCCACCGATAGATGACTTCTCTGCAGGTAGCCTCAAGTACGACGAAGGTCTTGGAAATGGATGTATATTGCTGACGATTCTATAGATGAAACAGTTGTACAGTGTTTCCACGATTTCCTAATGACGAGTTGAGCACTGATATCACATGGCGAATGATCTCATGAGAACAATCTCCTATTGCTAACGTCTACCATTAGTTTTCGTCAGATGTATTGCACTAGGATTCCACAATTGAATATGATTGTTTCGTGATCAGCTAAACCTTCACAATGGCACGTTCTTCATCTAATTCATTCAATTATCCATCTGTAGCTCCCAATTTTCATCTCTGATAACATTTTTCATCATAAATTGTCTGTCTGATCACCGAGTAAAATCCTATCGGGTGAGCTCAATACATCGGGTGCAAGAAATTTGCTGAACTGTGGTTGTACCTTCTCTGATGACGGCTGGATGGGAAATTTTTTGTCGACGATTTGAATTCACCAGATTTTCCGGTCATTTAATTGGCCTTCGGTTGATTTTAGCACCCTCAGCTTAGGAAAAAATAAACGCGCATTTCTGGAAAACATGTGGGATAATCGAGCCACTAGGCTTAAGTTGTCCAGTCTACGCACATGACTTTCTACGATTGTTGCTAGTAGCCGTGACCATTCATATAAGGTGTGTTTGTTCCAGCCGGACGACGGGCAACGTGTAGAAAGACAATAAATTTACATGATCACATCGAAGAGGTGCCCGCACAAGCCAATTCATTTATAACTTTAGAAAATTCCAATAGGATTTTTAGAATAAAGTCTTTTTTAACGATATCGAGCAACGCCTTGAATCCGATGTAATGTCACTTAAAACAGAATATTTTGGGATTTACAATTATTTGGCAGCCGAGGCTATCGGCGGTGGTCAAGGGGCTTAATTCTTCGTGTTCTAAATGTCACCACTACGTTCTTGAAATATTTTGTTTATTGTACAATAGAAAAGGAAATAAGCCGATTATCACTAAAAATAGGTTGATAATTAAATGAATGAATAGTTGTTCCTCATCGGAACCTTCACCTTTTATCCGGTTAAGACAGAAAACCTAACCTAGGAATGACAATGACTCACGTACACTTTACATAACTCTTGTCTCGAGTCCAGTCGTCTCATACCGCATTAAGACTTAGACAACGATTGTGACACGAACGTAAACAGCAACTCACAAACTGTCTTTCATCTACGTCAAAATGCTAATTTAGATTTGGGAAATGCGTGCAGTTTATCAAAAGTCAGTGACAGCGTTGTGGGTGCATGTTGTGATTGGCTGACGTTACTGGCAAATTGACAAATTACCCACAAAACAATGATCATATGGCACGTCATTTTTGGATACAATCTGAGTCCCGTTCGGCCCGGATTCATTGACAAGTTTGGGGGAAAAGAAGAATTTCAGGATTGAGACTATCGACTAGTTTCCATATACACTGTACGTCGACCACAGATTGATGCCTGTAGCTATTTATTGGTCGACCAGAACTCATCTCTTTTGCCAATCCTACAAGTCACGACTGCATAGCATACACATATTTCGTCTCACCTGACACTCTGAATTTGATGTCCAGTATATCTGGCTTGTTAGCTATTTAAGTAGCGTTTGTGTTCCTAATTTTCAACGGTTTTAGACTCTTAGTATTTGTAAGAACACGTTTAAATCCATACATCTCTCCGAACGTGCTACCAAAGTCCTCAATCAAGTCTTGTGCAACAGACTGAAGATGATGTTTTTCAAGCACTACTCCTTTCACTATTTTGACGTTGATGCCAATATGAAGACTTCGTTTCGAAAACTCGAATGATCTGAAAGTAGGCTGTGTGGAATCTTTCTTTTCGAAAAGAGTCCCTGATGGGGCGAAACGATTATCAAAATTCGATCAGATTTAAGCAAAGGGTGTGGTACTGTTGTCAAGTCAAAAAATATTTCGAAGGACATCAGTCTTGTGTTTATTGTTAACTGGGCCATTTTAGATTTCATCGTTGTCGTAGTGTTAGCCGTAACTTAGGCGTGAGGTTCTGTTTTGCTGAATCGCCTCGATCTGAACTCGTTAGGTAAGAAAGTTTCTTTATTAGGAGCTAACATATTGGAACGAGGTCGGATGAAGGTGCACTATTTTTTTTACCGTATACGATCTGTCGGTCTCAAATCGGTGACTTAAATCGGGGCTTGAGCATCGTACGGCTGCTTTCAGATCTCACACTTCACTGATCAGGGCGAATGTGGTCTTGCAAGGTGTCCAGTATCTGGTCCCAAACATAACAATCTTGTTCGACTTACGTACCAATCATTTGCTACTTTTTTCTGTCGCGATAAGCTGCTTGTTTACTATGGGAGTCAGGTCCGTAGAATTGTGCGCAATCGTGATTGAATATTTCAACTACTGGCCTGACAGCATAAGGAAGATCACATTGTATTGTATTGTATTGTATTGTATTGTATTGTATTGTATTGTATTGTATTGCATTGTATTGTGTTGTATTGTATTGTATTGTATTGTATTGTATTGTATTGTATAGACTTTTGCGTACAAATAATAGTGTCGCATTTCAGTCAAAAAATGTGGGGGTGAAAATAAAATAGGAGGAAAAAGTAAATAGATAAAATAGAAATGCACTCATGGCCTCGTAAAAACATAAAAGAACTCATCCAGGATTAATCATAATGCATTATGACAGGTTTATCAGGAATTCGACTGAAACGCGTTCACGGTTTGTCAAAATTCGTGCTAAATATGGGACAATGGAGTTCCTTTAGACATTGATTCCGGATGGCATGGAACGTAAAGCGGATCGTGTAAAAATATGAAAGATCGCTGTGCAGAGGATGCGTGGGATCTGAAAGAATTTTGTTAGCGAATTCCTCGCATGCTAGTAAGTATTGGTCACATAGATCGAAGGGCAATTCAGTTAGTGGTATGAAAGACAGCCAATAATTGATAGCCCCCGGCGAACAATTTTGAAGTCTTTTCTAAGTAAACTTGGAAAAATTGCAGAACAGTAAAGAAG
>LUCM01000231.1:4210-72638 GCA_008360955.1 Fasciolopsis buskii
GTTGTGAGTAGTCAGGAAGTTAACCGGTTGTTCTTTACCAATCTTTCTCATTAGCCTGGATAGAACTGGAGTGTGGTTAATGGGCGAAAGTTTTCAGGTTCATGCATGGAACCCTTTTGTGAGGTGGAACAATAATGGATGTTTTCCATTGTGACGGAAAAGTGGCGCCGGACATGGAGAGCGAGAACAGATTTAGAAGGAGCAGTGGAAGGTCTGGACCAGCGGTGCGAAATAGGAGTGGTGGGATGCCATCATGGCCAGGCCTGTGGGATGGCCTGGCATATTTCATCACATTGATGATGCCAGCAAAGTCGAAAAAGATGGGGGACAATTTAACCGAAGTTAACATGGGGTAGATTTCAGATTGTGTCCGATTGTCATTAATGAGAGTAGAAGAGAAATATGTATTGAATGCTTCTGTGATGCCTGCAAGGGACTCGATGCGTAAGCTACTAAATATAATGAAGAGCCGGAATTTCCTGCCTTTTTAACCTTAGTTCGGACTCCATAAGAAATTCTTGTTGCAAGCGGTTAACTCGCACTAAGGGCGGGAAGTCTCCCGTTTTGTTGAAGAGTTTTTGAGCCTTCAAACCCTACTTGGCTTCTCGGCTTTATGTTGAGTGATCGGATTGGACAGACGATTAATAGTAAAAAGACGTTTTGCGTGACGGTCGTCCGCCGCCCTCTGCGGGTCAGACAATAAAAGAAAGTTGGACCAATCAAGGGTTCGCAGAGCGTCAGGAATTTCGTCCCAACGAGTCGACATATAGGAAGAGGCAGCATGGTGGGTACACATAGGTGAAGAACGTTTGTTACGGAGGGGGAAGCTACACGTGACCATCTTGTGGTCACTCCCGTGGAAATGTTTTAGCACTGAAATCTTAACATTAAGAGTGCTATGCGTAAAAACTAGGTCTAAGATATCGAACCTTGTGGGCGTAGTCACATGCTGAGTCTATCCTTCAGCGTGCGCTTCAGAAACAAATTTGAGTAGGATAGGTGAAGAGGATTAAGAGGACCAACAAATTCTAAGAGCATTAAAGTCACCCGCAATTATCTTACGACTGGAGGGGGGACCAGACAGACAAATGAGGGTTTGGGTTAGACGAGAAATATCAGAACTATTCGAGTTTGGTTGTCGGTAAACACATCCTATGTGGATTGGGAGCTCGGGTAATTGTACCAGAAGCCAAATGGTGTCAGGGATAGAGTCAAGACGTGGGTGATAGAGAACGGAAGCTTTGTGTGGCTGCTTCACGTAGGCCAGGCAACCACCTCCTCTACGATTTGATCTGTTGGTTTGGAAGAGCGTACAACCCACCAGTGAAAAAGAAGGACTGGAGCTGTGGTCTGTTAGTCAAGTCTGTGTTACCAAAATAATATAGTAACATTTTTTAGCTGCTAACAGTCTCAGTTCCCTTAATTTATGAGTTAGTGAGCGGGAGTTCAGGAGGAGTAGGGAAAATTCACTGGAACATTTAAGTCCACATGACATCCAAGAAGTGGTTTCGGTGGGGGTGAAATAATCAAGGGATGCATTAGAGGTTGGGATAGTGCATAGCTGTGATAAGGGAGCAAGTTCAGTAGAGTTAGGTATACTGCCCGGCGAGGGACTGTCTTTGTTAGTGGATTTGTGGGCTGAAGACCAAGGTGATAGAAGAAACTTGGACGATGATCAGCCGGTTGTTAGAGGATGCCAGTGTGGGTGATGTGGTATCAATGGTGGCGGGATAGTGTTAGGTGGCCAAACTGTCACCTTGTCACGGCGGAATTGGCAATCTAGGGGGTTAGTGGGGAGGGGGCTTTGGAAAATGCCGTAGAAAAGGCCGGGTAGCAGGTATGCGCATGAATTTTTGGGGATAGGCGTTACTTTTGGAATTCGCGGGAGCCAGGATAGCAGTACTTTCTAGCTGAGGCAATTAGGGTAAGCGCTGGACAATAGTTGGTTCGTAAAGGGGTCTTATCATAGGTTGTGGCTCAATGGGCGAAGCCCAGTCATCAAAATTTGCCAGGTAAACTGGATGGATCCGGTGGTAAACCGTGCAAAATTGTGAGGATGCTGGTAGTTGGGGTGAGGAGTTGGGCGTGCATTAGTAGGAAAGGGGCATTGGAGTGGAGGAAATGCATCTAAATAGAGTTGACTGGCAAGTGGATGGAAGTAGGGAGAATAAGCGGCAGGCCCTAAATCAGGAGGAGCATTAGTATCATGCTGGAATGTGGCAACCGTGTTACCGAAGGATGGTGAAGTCATGAATGCAGTGGGCCAATCAACTCGTGATTGTAAGTCGCGGTTAGTAGGCCTTCGTGGGTTTGTGGATCTTCCGGTCTTGTCGGGCTCGTGCCGGGATGGCTTGCTCGAGTTAATTGTGCCGAGGGTGCCAGAGAGTCGAGGTGCATAGACTGGCTGACCTACTGAATTAACAGGATGGATAATGAAGTGCGGGGTTCTGTGGTTAGTTGAAGAGGTCGCTGGTATGCGCTTTCTGTGGAATTCAACTGATTTTGGCTGGGTGCCATGCTGTTGTTTGATGGAGGACAAGGAAATGCTAGAGGGTGTAACTGGAATGGGTATATGCCAAGCGGTTAATATTAGCCTGATAAGGCATAAGTGAGACGGCAGTCATCGGCGTGGTTACACAGTCAGTGCTTTTATCTTGAGGTATCAGATTTGGTAGATTAAGATGAGCACGTTTGCCGGGTGGTTGTAAGGGTGAAGGGGACTGAGTTTCATCTAGGTATACCGGTATTGGTTGCGACCAAAGGAGAGGATGTCGAGGGATCAGCACTTTCACAGCAGGTAAAGAAACATGTGCTGAACATGCGGGTAGTGAAGATTTGTTACAGTCGTACATGCGTATACCGGCGACAATGGCTCATCACGGGGTGTCCATGGCATCTTTCTTTTTTGGGGGGTTGGCTGCAAATAAACGGGCAGACAAACGCGGCTGATCGCAATTAATAATAGCAAAGGCAGCAAACTTGAGTTACTGGTAATCAAGGACACATTGTTTTGAGCTCGCCGGTTGCACGCTCAAGAGCTGGACCGTTGATTTCGTAGATGATTGCGGGAAGGCTAAATTTGAGACGGGCCCCGCAGTCTCCTGGATCTAAGGTTTGGGTAAGCGAGATGCAAGGTGGTTCAGGGGCCACTAGATTTTCGACGGAAACCTTGGACGCGCGCTTGGGCTTTCAAGAGCGGCATCTGCACAGCTTTACGTTATGATCGGTAATGTGCGCTATTCGTTTGTGGAAGCAAAATGGCAACAGCCGGGCTATCTTCAAAAGCTGAACGGGGTGGATATTGTAAGGCGATTACAGCACTGTTCAGTTGCCTGGATTGCGTCTCCTAAGGCAGGTTGATGGACGATAGGCAAAATTTTGGGATAGCGAACAAAAAGCAGGCCAGAAAATAGTAGAGGACGAGATGTGAACAGTCTGTAATATGTACCAGCAGATGATTAGAGTGAAAAAACAAAAGAAGAAAAACGGTCGAACTTGTGAAGACCCGTGGGCTATTTTGCAATGCAATGCAGTGATTTCTACTTGATTTTGGAAGGAATCAAAGGAGAGGAGATGAAACAGGTGAGAACAAAATGAGCAGAAAGTCTACTTGGAAGACATGACGTTGCTTGTGATCGCTGGGTGAAAAGCTGACGATGCAATACAAGTTATGGTAATGGAAGTGCCTGTGGTGGGAGACTGTGACAAAATTTAGAAGCATCGAGGGGAAATTATAAAACCTGAGGTTATCGTTGATTGCTGTTATGTGTGAGTCAGATGCCTTGTTAGAGCGAATCTTATGATTTCCTGGGGATCAAGAATTACCACCTGGTGTTGTGGATAAAGTACAGGCTGCGATTTTTGTCCCGCGGGAGTATTTACAAATGCAGAAAAAAAGATTAAACCCGTAGCGTGATCGCAAAAATTGTACTCAGCAGTTTTTGATGCAGATGTACGGATTTGCCGAAGCTGCCTTGGTGAACACTGTTTCGGGGTCCATTCAAGTGGCTGCAGTCATACACGCTTCAAAATGATTGAACACAAGCCGACGCAAATAACCAGTGGTGCAGCTTTATGCACTACGCCGTTTGCCATTTTCGATGTTTAGCATAACAAGGAATGCGCAAAACAAATTAGTCGTTGCGTTAGGTGAGGGACCATTTACTCATTCTGAGACTGTGACTGAAATTCGAGGGCTCGTGGAGATAAGGAAAGAAGGACGGAAATGATTGCCTCGCGTTTGACGTTATTTGCACCAAAAGATTAGTACAACCAACCGCTTTGGCGATTTCTTTTATTTTTATTTTTCGATATATTTATGAGATATGGAAATGAGGGTGTCGGTATTAGGTGAATAACCATCGCAGAAAACCTTCCACCATGTTTTCACGTGAGGCCGAGCCTGGTCCGTTGCCCAGACGGGTCATTGGATGGCATCACAAATGCACTGAGACGTAGGTCGCATGTGACGGCTCAGATGGATCTGGAGACGACAGCCGTGTATTTGTTATTTATGTGGCATTCCCACAAACGCAGAAAAAAATTTTGGAAGAGGGTTAGACATTTACGCAAAAGTTGAAACAGATCAGAAAAATTTTCCGCTTGAACCCTTACGATCACAACGCGTTAAGCACGATACAAGTGGAACAGTGTATCAATCAGGGCTCCGAACACTCCACTGAAAATTACATGCAAGTTTCTGTGGGAGTGAGAAGTAGAAAAATGAAGCAAAATGGATTCATATTGTGAATCATATAATGTTAATAACACAGGGTTGTTGTCAGATGCAGTGCACCAAATTTTCAACTACCGCAGTTAGTCTTTCTCAGGACGTTTTTTGATTATAAAACTTGCCGCGGTGCATTGTATCTATCGGCAATGGTGTGCTATTACCATTATTTCATTTACAATAAAGACCAATACATGTTGCACCAATTTTTTGATACGCCACCAGTGTCATTTGGTCCAAAATGAATTCAATTACTAAAATTTTGGCCCACCTATGGTCTAACGTGAGGCTAGACCGGGCATGTTAGCTACCGCGGTCTTGGAATGTCACAACTACTGCCTGTTAACCTATGGAATTACCCACATCTACTGACAGACGGGGAACAACAGCCCACTCGCTTCATACGACATGAAGACAGCCAGATGGGGCTGGAGCAGACCACAGCTGCGTAGGTCCTAAGGGTGAATATTAGTGTGGGCTTCAGACCAAGAGTGCAGTGTCAGGGAACGGTGCAGGTGGCAAGGAGAGCGGTACATCAAATAAAAATAAAAAGGCAGGTAGCTCTAGGAAACCGAAGATCTTACCTCCTAGGTAAATTAATTTTGGCAGGCCGCAACTCGAGTGTTTCGTGCCAGTGTGGAGACTTATTTAATGGATAGGAAGTCCACCAGAACTATTTAAACTAATGAGGGAGCTAAGAAAATCCCATGGGTGCAGGGGAAACCTGTTCTAATCAAAAAACAGATCACCGCCCAGATTTTGTGGAACTGCTATCTCAAAAGTGTTTTCCATTCGACTCCGATACCCGGACTGACTAATCTCCTCGATTGACGAAATGAAGAAGACCCGAACCAACTACTGAGGGGGGAATTGTGTTGAACATATCGTGGCCCCGGAAGAGCGGTGGCCAAGCCGATAAGGTCGTGGCGTTTGTACGCGAGGGCCGCGAGTTCAAATCCCTCTACCGCCGGTACACTTCCCCACTGGCCACAGCCTTTTCCTGAAGAGTGGTGCGAACTGTCAATTCATTATTAAAAAGGAAGTAAATAAGAGAGGAAAAAAGAATTGGTGAATATACAAAACGCAGCAGAGAGGTGCCGTGTAATTCAACCGATTAGAAAGCGAGAGCTTTCAATAAGTGTTGCACAACAAGAAGCGCATAGGTATTGTATGCGACAAAACGAACGCGACCAACTAGATGTCACGCAGTAGATACAAGCGCCAAACCAAAGCTGAGAGAAAATGGTGATCGCGAATATTCTACTTTTTAAATATCCGGACCAAACGCAATAAGGAGTGTACCGAGAAACTGATGCGCTATGTATTGGCTTTTTGTTGTGAATGATATCCTAATAATAATAGCTTTTTTGGTAGACGTAACTGACCAGTCTGAGCCATTAACAGTCACCGGGAATATCGGACACTTCCTTAGAAGAACGAACTGTATGAGCGCCATGGGAAATTATCAGAGATATAGAAATTTGTCTCGCACTCAAAATACTTCAATTTCAAAACAGCGATTTGCACTCACCAGCGAACTATTTTGTTTACATTATATCATTTAGAAAAGGAATAATCTGTTTCCTCCGAAAGGTCAATATCACTTTAAGGTCATTAAATGACCATCAGCATGATGAGGATAAAAACAGGGTTAAGAAGCCATCCGTATCCGCCACGAGCCGTTAACTTTTGGAACAAATCGCCAAGCAAAACAGCGTGCGCAAACTCGCTGCAGGAGTTCAAGAATAATTAAGTCAAGTTATGAAGAATGTGCATGACAGAAGGGATAAACATGTGAGAGTGTGCGCCCAATTCAGAACCGCCAGGGCCGTTTACCAATAAGTCCAACCAATACGCCCAGGTGCTTTTGTGAAGAAGCGATGGAAACTTTAGCAGAGCCTTCATCTTATTAGAATGCTGTAGATAAAAAGAAAGCCTGAAGATAACCGGAACTTCATCAATCGCCGCAACGGGAAGAAACCATTGGGTATCCAACCATCGGAGCACTGACAGACAGAAGAAGCTCGTCGGTGCAGAAAACTATACAAACGGATACTATGACGTCAAGTTCCTTTAATCGAATTGGAACTGAAAATGCAACTGGAAATTACTTGAACTCGCCGTATGGTCCTGTAATCTAAATGAACTGAACTGAACTGGACTGAATGGAACTTTATCGCCGGTACTGCGTTACACCGGTGGGTACCCGTGCTGTAGTTCGGTAACTCGTGCTACCAATTACTGATCCCCGGCTCACGAGGTCTCCTCTTTCCTACATTGCAGATCCGGCCATCTGCACCCCCTGGAGGATCACTGTCCCTGCACATTAGATCACGTTCTCAGAGTTCGGTGAGTTTGTCATTTTCTAGTTTCCGTGAAATTTTTCTAAAGGACTGTTTAGACCATTTTCAGTAAGCTCGTCGTGCAGCATAGCGCTGTTATTCGTGAGAAGACAAGGCTTTTGGGATGTGCCGATTTCTTGATCAAGTTTATATGCGCCGTCAGACTGCAGGGATCAGTCGGCGTCCAGAAGAACAGTTGTGTTAAGCGCAGTTTATCATCTCGACATATCCCCCAACAGATTGCGGCACTAACATGGAGAAAGACGAGTTTTATGATGACCTCATCAGCCTTGTTCGGAAGAACTAAAGCTCTGACATTGTAATGGTAGCAGGCGATTGTAATACACAAGTTGGAAAACGTAGTGCGTCAGAGGCCTCTTTAGTTGGGGCATTCGCCTTATCTGCTAAGCTAAAAGATAAAAGAGAAACATTTTTTGATTTTTGTGCAGACTCATTTATTCCTACTTAGTACGAATTTCCCACACAGTTGGCGTCGCACAGCGACATGGCGCTCTAAATCGAAAAGTGGTCTGAGTCAGATCGATCGTATTGCAGTAAGCTACCATTGGCCCAGTTTTGTCGTGAACTGCTGATCGTACTGGACTACTTACGTCGAATCAGACCATGCGTTAGTTTTATTGCGACTTCTGCTGCCGCACAACGGCCATCGACGCAGGCCACAAACCCGATTGGCTATCGAACGTTTGTCTGATTCGGCTGTTCGCAACAGCTACGAACAGAAACTATCCGAGGGACTACGAACTGCGACCAATAGCAATGTAGGCGATCAGTGGAATCAAATTAAGCAAGCTGTGCATTTGGCAGCAAATTCCGCCTGCGGTCCTATATCTAGCGTTCATCAAAAACACTGGATCTGGCAAGGGTCGCTAAGTCTGATGGAGCAAAAACGCCAGCTGTCTAACTGCAAGGAAGTGAATAAGATGCGTCGGCAGTTGCGTTGTCAGTTGACTATAAGCCTTAGGAATGACCGTGAAAACTGGTGGGTTAAGGTAGCCGAAGAGATGGAATTGGCGTCCGCTTCAGGTTACAGTCAAAGACTGTTTAAGCGGTGGGCGGCGAACTTCGGTTAGTGAAGTCGTGTGCGATAGGACTGGAGAGCTCATTCATGGCAGACAGGAAAGACTGGACCGTTGGGTAGAGCATTTCAAGGAAAAGTTTAGCGTGTGGCAGATGTTCGTCGGTTGGAGGTTTTCGACCACCGATGTTTACGTAGTATGGCTAGAACTAGATGGAGTGGCCGGGTGAGTAATGTGGAGGTCAGGAATGTAGTACTAGGTGCCGCCTTTCAGAATACTTTGTCTTACCGTATGAACCTTAGGAGTTTACGTTGGTTGGGTCACGTGTTGCGTATGACGAACACTCGTCTCCCCTACCGTGCCCTATTTTGGTTTCCTTTAACGGCTTGGAAAAGGTCATGTGGAGGTCAACAGATGACGTGGGAAGGTGGGATGGGGAAATGTACAGCTAACTTTGGTAGATAGGTGTTTCACGTCTTCGCGGTTGGGGTCTGAATGATTCGTCAACTAGCTGGCTGGAGACATTGAAGGATGTGACAATGAACCGCAAGCAGTGGCAATCGTGTTATCATTTTCTATCGAACCAGAATGATTCAAAGAGTGTTTTTATACGGTAAGACTGTGTTCCGTATGTTGGGTGCGGCGGCATCTCATTTTTTTCCACCTGCGTAAGTCCACTCTCTGTTTCCCTTGCATCTTCACTCTTTTTATAGAAAAGCGTAACTTCGGGGAAAAGGCAGTGGTCAGTAAGGCTTGCCTTGCTGTTTAACGCTGAACGATGATAATGATGACTAATTTGAGGCATCTATGGCGTCGTGCTTATCGATCAAGGGTCGATTGTACCAACGGATGTCCTGCTTTACAGCTCGAAACAATCGTTGAGGGCAACAGCTGTGCGAATTCTTGCCATGCCCGAATACCCTTGTCTTCTTAGTATTGGTAGAATCAGATGGTAATTTTTTTTCAGTTTTTGGGTTAGACGTAAAGTACTGAACCCTAGGGTCCGACTTTTGGTGCAGACACTATGATTAGATAAAGGTGGCTGGTCCATGTTTTGTGCATGATCACGGAACAAATAGCCCGCAAAGATGATTTGAGAATTGATCGAGGTGGCCAGTCGATGATGTAGCAAGAAGGTATGAAAACTAACTGGTGGACCGGCTCTTGTAGATGCAATTAGACTACCCGGTTGGGGCCCATGAGGTCCTTCAGTTTGATAGTTGGAGATAATAGGTGATATAGCTCAATTCCGCACTCATTGGCTTCATCGCATTGGAATTTTCCCCTTTCTGTACAGTTGTCTAGCGGTCAACTTTTCACTGTTCCTCGTCCTCTCTTTTTCTCTTGAGTAGATGGTGCTGTGAGATAGCAACAAAAACCATAGCAGGTTGGTACGAAGTAAATCGTTGTAAAAACTTGGCTTAACTTGTATTTGCTAGGCAGCGGCGTATCGTTGAATATAATCCCTTCCACTTGTGTCAGTTATTCTTCTATTCAATTTTTCAATTGAATTGTTAACTCAAATCCGTTCTTAATCTGGGTAATCAATGGGCTGATTCCTCAGGCCTCTGTCTACTGACCTTGCAGGCATGATTATATCTTCTGCCCGAGATAAGCCATCGGGTGTAGCTCCCTGGGTCTTAGAAGCACGCAAGCCGCCTCACCACGTAGAGATACAATTTCATTTTTATGGTCGTTTGTACTGGTGAGGTTTGATCCACGGTTTGAACATCCGATAATCAGTTGTTTTTAATTTTCTGGAGGAATGGAAATCGAGGATAAAGGCGTTTCAAATCCAGCTGTTTTTAAATCAGCCGATCTACTCCAGCATTTTTGTTTCTTACTAACATAATGTCATCTGTCCGGTTTATCTTTTCAGCAGAATGTTCAGGCCTTGTTAAATAATATCTTTGATTGCACCTGGGTTGTAGCCTGTAAGGGTGTATGACGAAACGGTCAAATTGCATCTCTCTGGACTGCGATTGCTCGATTTGGTCGAAAATCATATTCCTTCATCGCTTTCCCTGGGGAGGCAGTGAGCGGCTAGTGTCAAGAAGTGTAGGTGCCAAGTGTTCTCAGCCAGTCTTTATATTTAGCAAGAACGTGTTGGGAAAGCAGCGGGTGTGGTTGGGTGGCCTCCCATCGCAGTTTTGTTGACTGGATTAGCACTCGAAATCGTTCCTCAATCACTTATCGCGCTACTCAGCCCTATCGTTTACTGTCTTCAATCCCCTCGTTTGTGAAGTCTCGTTGATTTTAATATGGCAATCTTACTGCATCTGCACGAGCCAGTCCACTGGCTTATATTTTGAATTTTTATGTGGTTTTATGTTACTCCAAATTTTATTCAAGTTTGTCAGTTCTCCCTCATTGTTGTGACACTTAGAGGCTGTGTTGTTCCCCTGCTATGATGCTCGTGCATTTAATAGGAGGGTATAGCTTCGATCTAACTGGAAGTAATTAACTATCCTAGGTGCACTTTTCATATAGATTGTCGTAACTTCAAAACAATGCGCAAAAATTTGGATGTTACAAATTACATGCTGATTGTATTGCAGACTGTTTGATCTTTGGTAGCAAGCGTTGTCATCTTCATTTGTATATCTTACTATATTTGCGATTTTTCAGCATAGAAAGTGACTGGTAATTAAAAAATGTCCAGCTTTGACACTGAAGGTAAGCATTTCTCTCTTCCTGTGACTATCGTCTATCGAACAGATAAGAATACATTCGTTTCACCGTTCTTGAATTTCGACCCTTCTCTGTTGGTGTCAGTAAGTTCTATGTGAAATTATTTCACACATTCATATCAGAGTTCAGAAGATCAGTTTATTTTCCCAGAAGGCGAAAAGCATCGGGGACGCTTTGAGCGTTCGTTCTCTGAGATTGGAGCAATGGTTATCGGGGGTAAATAAGCATCGTGATTTCTATGCGCTTTTACATAGGTGCTACAATCGGTGGTGCAAGGGGATTATACACTGGATTAACAGATTCTGCTATCAAACAGTTACCGACAGTTTCCATTCAACGTACCCAAATTTTGAACCATGTTACAAAGGCTGGTGCGAATTTGTCACAAACAGCCGGTTCAATTGGATTGTTATATGCACTAGCGGATTTCGCGATACACAAACTGAGACGGGGGGCTGATGACGAGATAAACACTGTTACTGCTGCCACGACGACCGGTTGTTTGTACAAATCCCCAGGTGAGGCAGACTTTCAAACCCATCACACTCATCATTATGCCAACCGACTGCACATCTTTGTGCCTTGCAAATGTAAACTATATATGTATATATATTCTCAACAATATATATATATATATATATATATATTGCGGGCCTACAAACAGGCTTGGTCGAACACAGTCAGCTCAAATAAAATTATACCAGACACGGGTAAAGCAGTTGAAAACCAATAAGAAAACAAAAACTAAGTATTGCTTGTTTTATTGCACGTATTTTGTAATTCCTCTTACGGTTTTTTCTTGATTGTTTTTGCGGTTCACGAGTTCTACAAGTAGATCACACAGCACTCATGCCACGGACTTCGATGCTGAACTATGTCTTTCAGCGTATCTACCGTTAACCCCCATCTCTTTGGCTTCAACCGGGAGGTCGGAAAACCCCAATGAATGTCAAAAACGACTGTAGCTTCTTATCGACTAACACTGCTTGGAATCATATGGGTTTGTATAAAAAGACTGTACTGTTCTCTACTACGACGTTGTTTTCTATTCCCGCCCCTGTATGTCCAGTTCCTGTCACCATTGATGCCCATCTCATAGCAACTTGTGACCTTTTGAGAAACGCAGTGATCAGTGGGACTCACTGTGCTGCTTAAGACTACGATAACGATGCAAGCCTCTTAATACTTCTAAGACAAGCGATAATCCGACTGTTATATCAATTCTCCAAACTTTGCCCAGCTCGTGCAAAAAAGCACGAAAGCGCGGACGATGGGCAGGCATATGCATTACGTGTCTAAGCCACCGAAGGCGACGTAGAGCCATTACATCGGTCAGAGGATGACTGCCTGCACCCAACGCACGACGATGCATTTCGTCTTTGCTCACCCGACGTTTTCACTAGATTTGAGCAATGCTTCTGAGACATCGGCGGTTGAAAACAAAAAGTTGCCGGGCGTCCTCAAAGCGAACTGGCCAGGAGCCTAAATCGTAAAGAATTTTATGAGTTGTTACTTCATGAATCCCTTGCGGTGAAGCCGGATGTCATGGCGATGCCGAAATTATTACCCGATCACAAAGAGTGAGTGCTTGCGTTGTCTTTTTATTACACAAAGTGAAATGCAGCATAAAGGGTAAACCCCATTATCCGAAGACACTGTAAGAGAGATTGTGGGTTAACATTCACGGGGGACCAGTCTGTTAATCCTGCTTTTGAAAAGTGGAAGGTTGTAGGTTGGTGCTAATCCAGAGAGTGGGAGAGTGTTTCACAGTTTGGAAGTTCGGGAAAAAACAAGATTGGGTGAAAGAAGTACGACACTGATTAACAAAACCTCTTAAGTGTGTGTCTATCTGTCTGTGTGCGCGAAGACTGGCGCAAGCTCAAAGGAAGAAGAGCTGCTGGGTAAAGTTCCGAGGAACAAAACCAAAGTAATCACGATAGAAAAAGGATAACGAAGCAACTGCCCGACAGTAGGCTAGTGGACTGCAAGGTAGATGGTAATGAAGCATCGACGATCAGCCGGATGGCCTTTCGTGGAACTCGATCAACAGGGGGAAACGAAATAGACGAGGCCCCATATCATACGTGACTGCAGTATTCAAGTGCGGGCGAGTTTGAGCTTTGTACTATAGAAGATGAGTTGGGAGTAAAGAAACGCCTGGAACAGAACAGAAAACCAAGCTCAGATAGTAAGGTAGACCAGCATAATGAAGAACTAACGGATAAGTCAAGATGAGAAACAGGATATGTGCAACTCAGAATGAATGAGTCAAAGAGCAGATATGAAGGGAACGAGTGGCTTTTCAGGGGAAATGGCTGTGGCAGGATCATCATCATCGTCATCATCATCATCGTTCAGCGTTAAACAGCAAGGCAAGCCTCACTGACCGCTGCCTTTCCCCAGAGTTATACGTTTATATAAAAAGAGTGAATATCCAACGGGAACAGGGAGTGGACCTACACAGGCGGGAAAAGATAAGATGCTGCTGTAGCCAATACACGGAACACAGTCTAACTGTACAAACGCACGTGTTTTCAATCATTCTGATTCGATAGAAAATGACAGCACGATCGCCACTGTTCACGGTTCACTGTCACATCCTTCAGTGTCTCCAGCCAGCAGGTCGACGAGTTTTTCGGACCCCAAACACGAAGGCGTGAGACATCTACTTTATCTATGTTCGCTATATATTTTCTCATCCCACGCTGCCACGTCATCTGTTGGCCTCCATATGGCTTCTTCCATTCCTTAGGAGGAACACAAAATGAGGCACGGTATGGTAGACGAGTGTTCGTCATACGCAACACGTGACCCAACCACAGCCAGCGTAGTCTACTAAGTTTCATACGCTGAAACAAGCCATTTTCAGAAGTGGCACGCAATATCAGATTCCTAACATCAATATTACTCGCCCGGTCACTCCATCCAATCCTAGCCATACTACGTAAACATCGGTTGTCGAAAACCTCCAACCGACGAACATCGCCCACACGCATACTCCACGTCTCGCAACGGTACAACAAAACTGATTGCACTGCGACACAGTACACACGATCGTTCGACACGCAGCTACCAAGGTAGGTGAAACGCTCCGCAGTCGTTAGTTCCTGTCCATCCAGTATCAAGTTCGGCGCTGCTGTCGTCCAGTCCTGTAACAGTACTTTGCACGTTGAAGGTGCAAAGCACATGCCGAACCGAGCAACCGATCTCGACAGTCTATCTGGTGCCCGTTGTGCATGGTCCGTAGACTCGAAGAGGCACACGACGTCGTCTGCGTAATCTAGATCATATAGCTTTCCACCATTTCCCAGCTCGACTCCTACATCCCGGAGACCTCCTAAATCATCTTCCATCACCTCGTCCATGACGAAGTTGAACAAGAATGGAGAGATGGGACACCCTTGTCGAACGCCACTAGTTGTTTCGAATGAACATGACAGTTCACCGTATGCCCTAACGCGACCATAGGTATGCGAGTACAATGCTCGCAACAGGTCCAAAAACGTCGTTGGCATACCCTTCCGGTGGAAAGCACTGAATAGTGCTGGTCGATCCACCGATTCAAAAGCACCTTTCAAGTCGAGGAAGACTACGATCGTATGGCGCCGGTGCGTTTGGCGCAATTCGAGTATTTGTGAAAGAGTGAATATCTGATCGATACAACCTCGACCTGGTCGAAATCCGGCCTGTTGTTCGCGGAAATTATTCTCGCGAATCGGTGTCAAACGGCGCAGCATTATCGAAGCTAACACCTTAGTAACTATCGGAATTAAACTAATCCCGCGATGATTGCTGCAGTCACTCCGGGTACCCTTCTTGAAGATGGGTATAATCAGTGACTCACCTCACGATAGCAGGATACGCTCCTCGTTCCAAATATCACGAAGCAAAGAGGTAAGTGATTTCACCAGCACTTTTCCACCCAATTTGAAAAGAACTGGGGAAGTTCGTCGGGACCGGCAGCTTTTCTCCTCTTCAGAAGCCGAATATTCGACTCCACTTCCACTTCCGTTGGGAGATCAACAAACACTTCCCGAGGATTTGCAGCTCCAGACGTCGGACTAGATACGTCAGCGTGTGGTCAGCTAAACTTTTCCTTGAAATGTTCTGCCCAACGGTCCAGTCTTTCCTGTCTGCCATGAATGAGCTCTCCAGTCCTATCGCACACGACTTCACTAACCGAAGTTCGCCGCCCACCGCTTAAACAGTCTTTGACTGTAACCTGAAGCGGACGCCAATTCCATCTCTTCGGCTACCTTAACCCACCAGTTTTCACGGTCATTCCTAAGGCTTATAGTCAACTGACAACGCAACTGCCGACGCATCTTATTCACTTCCTTGCAGTTAGACAGCTGGCGTTTTTGCTCCATCAGACTTAGCGACCCTTGCCAGATCCAGTGTTTTTGATGAACGCTAGATATAGGACCGCAGGCGGAATTTGCTGCCAAATGCACAGCTTGCTTAATTTGATTCCACTGATCGCCTACATTGCTATTGGTCGCAGTTCGTAGTCCCTCGGATAGTTTCTGTTCGTAGCTGTTGCGAACAGCCGAATCAGACAAACGTTCGATAGCCAATCGGGTTTGTGGCCTGCGTCGATGGCCGTTGTGCGGCAGCAGAAGTCGCAGTAAAACTAACGCATGGTCTGATTCGACGTAGGTGGTCCAGTATTATCTACAGTTCTGAACAGAGCCGCGCCAACGGTAGCAGGATCCCATGAACTCGGACGGAGTTGGTTCGTCTGCTGCGGAGATTTGATGATCGTGATACAAGAGACGAGGGAATCAGTTCGTGAACAGTGTCGCCGGCGGACCTTCTTGCGAAACTGCATCAAAAGCCTTAGAAATTTCGGGCGAGACCAGGCGTGTTTCTCCATTGCTGTTGGTGAGGCGGATCAGAAGTGTGAGGCTGAATCGGAAATCATATTGGCGGTCGCTCAGTAATCCTTCGCGCCCGAGAAACGAATGCAGTTAATCGGAGATGATAGTTTGAAATACTCTCGAAATAATAAGTGTGATAGAGATCGGACGGTAGTTGTTTGGTTCAGTAAGGCCACCGTGTTTAGGAATTGAGGAAATCACGGCGTGTTTTTCCTAAGGGTAGAAAAAGTGGAAAAATTGTGGGAACAGCAAAATAGAAATTGAGTATAGGAGAGGCCAGCTCAGGGGCACATCTTAGGGACTATGGATGGGAAACCGTCCGGATCGAATGGATTGGAAAAGTTCAAAGAACGCATTACTTGGCGAATCTTTCAAGTGGTAATACGAGGTAGGAAAAGCGAGACAGTGGGTGAGAAAGGAGCCGGAGGCGTGGGGTAATTGGATAAAATAATAGAGGCGAACTGGGGAGCGAAACCCCCCAGTTTTCTCGTGTGGTTCACAAACAAGGTGACTGGAGGAATTACAGATGGAAGGGCAATTAAAAATGCTGAAATTGCTGGGGACTGCTCTAACAAGAAACCAAAATGTTCGTCTGCCAGTGATGGACGAAAGTAAGCGTATTCTGCTTTGCAGCGGACGAAACGCTCTTTGGATCTCCGTATGGTTGCCGAACACTTGTTTCTAGTTTGCACCTAGCAGTGCTAGTGAATGACGAAATGTTGAGTGCTCCAAACGTATATCACGATCGCATGTGCCATCAGACCACTCGGAGGATTCAGATTTGCCTGGTTTGTAAAGATGTGGAGTAAAAGTGTTCATGGTTTGAAGAGCAATATCAGTAAAGTTAGAGACGGATGTGGAAACGTCCGAAGGAAAAAAACAGTCATTCCAGAGGTAGAAAGCTAAGAAGTCGCGCAAACCGCCCCCCAGGGAAATCCGAGGCTTTTGACATCACAAGGCGCCGGGTTTTGATGGCCTTTCTCCCGCTATATTTAAAATAGGGGAACGGGGCTAGTAAGAGGGCTTCGGGTTTTGTTCTCCGAATTCGGTATTCTGAGAGTCGACCGTTGTCCTCTCCGTAAATTCTTCAGCCTGGTCGGCGGTGTGTCTCAGGCTTCAAGTTGGCTACTCGTCCTGAACGTCGCTCGAAATGCTCCCAAGTGATGAGCGTCTTAAATTACCTCGGCCGAGGAAGCTGTAATGCCTTCTTGTGGCGGGGATGTTCCTATTAAAACCCCTGCTGTCTACCGGGTTGACTGATCATTGGTAATTGGTCTAGGGAGGTCGGATAAACCCTGATTTCAAACCAACTACAGGCGGCATTCGAAACACACGACCGTGAGTTCATCAGCATCTCTGGCGAAGAGGTGTACTTTACACCCAAAATGTCTGGCCTCTTTAGAAATGAATGAACTGAACAATCAGTCAACGCCCCCAGTGGTTTACGTGACCCTCAGGTCGTCCTGCTGCTTTGTAGGTCAGACCATTAGGTCAAAGGCTTGGCTCAGGTTCCCTTAAATCAACTCTTCTTTGGTTTGGTCAACCGGATAGTAACAAATCCACAAGGAACTCATGGATCCCGATGGATGTCCGGTAATGTGGAGATAGAGAATAGCAGAACTAGCATGTTTTCAAATCTACACGTTGTTTCTTTTTTATCTAACCCTTTCTACCCATTGTCTTCCTTGCCATTATTTCGGTGGCACTCACTGTATTCACATTTGTTCTCTCTCTCTCTCTCTCTCTATATATATATATATATATATGGCTCGCCCATTGGAAGTGCTTACCATACAAGTGTCAGGCTAATCTCGATGGTATCGATGCTGTTGGCATCCATTATTCTCTGTAATTTGGAGAATAATCCTAAAGGGCAAGCATGCGAGGAGCAGTTTGGACTTCACACTGATTGTGGATTCATAAATCAAATTCTCACTCCGACAGTTGTTAGAGCATCGTTTTCTTCCCAAACGCCGGAGATCATTGTGCGCTTGAACATCCACACAGCCTTTGACTCTGTTGGTAGGTCTGTGGTATCACTGTTGTCGAGGGTTAGTGTACTTCAGAAGTATATGCCCGTTTACAAAGAGTTGTATATCTATTCCTCAGGTCGGGCTTATGGCCAACTTTCGCCCCTTCCACGTCTCCAGTGGAGTACGACGGTGCTGCCGTATATTCTCCTTTTTCAATTCTGTCATGGAGGATGTTTCACAAAACACTTTATAGATCGTCTCGCTCACACTCAGTGCTTTCTTGTCGGTAGCCCGAATGCGGCTTCTTCTCGAAACAGCCAGCATGCTCTCTCTGTACTGCCCCGTCATGGTGAGACTGCGCCCTAACTTGATGTGACTGCTTACGACCCTCTTTGATTCAATGAGCTCTTTAGTTGGTTTATCTCAAGCCAAGGGTCCAGTTACTTCTGCAACGTCATTGGGTGGAGACATGGTGAAGCAGTATGCTGATTCTCCAGACTGAAGGTTGAATTGAGCTGGCAGCTCGGACCAAAATAAGTGGAAGAATAATTGATTCAAGTTGAGGTCTTCTATCCAGCCGCCTGTCGCTCCCTTGCGAACAGGTTCTTTTCAGAATTAAAGGCTTTTATTGATAATCCTAATCGTTCTCCTACTTAGTGGGTGGACCGCCCTGCGGTACCCGTGCAGCATCTCTCGACTGCAAAGAAGGCCATTTTGCATCGGTCGTGGCACAAGATAACCAGGACCGCGCTGCCCGTTGGATCCAGCGGGGTGGTTAGTGATAAGTATCCACATGCTTCGAGTCTCTCCTCTTATTCACTGTCTTTTGTCCTTAACCGTTTCCCTTTACTCCCTCTAATTATCCATAGTCTTCCCACTGATAACATGTTCACTACTTGAAACGGTTCATTATCAAATAGTGTTGTAAGTGGTTTTCAGTCGTAGTTTACAATTTCCCAAACCTCATAGGCTTCTGAATCTTGGTTCTTTCAACGTGCGTGTTCTCATACAAGTCCGTCAGCAGAGGATCACAACGAGTTCATCGGCAGTTGATATCTGCTCTTTCATTGAAACTGAACTTCAACATTCATTGAGTCTAATTCAACAAGTTGTCACCGAAATATTTCCTGCGCACATAAGGAGGCGAAGCACCTGAGCTGCGAGTCAAGGTGATGTAATAATATTTCTGTATGACAAGGTTAAGGTAGCCCTTCTAGACTGGATTCCAGTTGCTGGTATTTTGTGTATCGTAAAACTCCGGGAGTCAGTTGGACTTCGAAATGATAGCCTGAATGTCTCTCGTTCGAGGACAGCAAGGTTACTCTAGTACTCAGTTTTTTTTCCAACAGGTTAATATAAGTGCGTTTTGCTGCTCGTATTCATAGTTTGTAAGGTCTGATGATCGCTGAGTTTGGCATCTAGCTCACACGTTTCATCAGCAGCCGTAGCAGCACCATCAGTGCTCAGGGAGTGGTTCCTCTGCTCAGTTGTATCCATATCAAACCTGGCCTAGATTTCATCCTATATATATATATATATATATATATATATATATATATATATATATATATATATATATATATATATATATAATTCCCATGAACACTTCGTTGATGACAGTAAAAGTTCGTTGTATTTCAGGTGATTTAATAAGTACGAACGTGTCGTCAACGTAGCTCAGTCACTTTTGGTTTGATGTTCGGCAAGATGGTCTCCTTCAGTTTCTGCATCTCTGCGCTATGTTGACGATACGTTCGTAATTATTAAATCTTGTCAACTGCAACGAACTTTCACTGTCATCAACGGAATTCTCACGAAAATCAAGTTCACTATGGAGACGGGAAATGATGACAGTTTACTGTTTCTAGACGTGCTCGTCACACGGACAAATACAGGCACATTGGAAACATCCGTATACCGCAAAAACACGCACAGACCAAATCCTATAATTTCAAAGCAACCACCGAAGCTGCCACAAGAGTAGCCACACTAAGACATTTTTCAAAAGAACACAATCCCACCGCAGCACTACGGAGCGAAGAGAACAAGAAGAAGGACATCTGTTTCAAATGTTTCTGCGCGACGGGTCTACACAAAGCTTCACCAGACGAAGCATCAACAGAAAGACAGTACCGAAAGACGATCGCCAAACAGACCAAGACGTGAATCGTCCCGCCGTACATCGAACATATCTCTGAGATGACAACAACGCTATTCAAGTCCAACGGAAGTGAAGTGGCGCACAGACCAGCAAGAACCCTACAAAATATTCTATCGAATACCAAAGAATCGAAAGCTGACAAGAATCGAACTTACGTTGTCTATGAAATCGACTTCATGGGCTATGAAAAACAGTACACGGGGCAAACCGGAAAGAAACTCGGGAGACGTATCTATGAGCACGAATTGGCAACAAAAGGTAGGATCCACTCTCCCTAATCTCAGTTCGCGATAACCGGGAAGGTCACAAGTTCAATTTCAGAAACGTGAGGATCGTCGCCCAGGGTAGGACAAGCATTCGAGAGAATTTCTCGAAGCTTAACACTCCTCAGAAAGATCGATAAACAGAGACGTCGACCTGGACCACGTATACCTATTGATGCGATCAAAGGACTAATCAGCACAAGCCAGTAGAAACGGGCGGTGATTCAGCCCACAACATATCAACAGTAGACGAAGGTGAACAAAGCAGCTGGGCAGCATCTCTACCGTACCACTTCAGGCGGAATAACCAATCAAAAGCGATTAAAGATTGGGTGACCCATTTAGGCGGACGATGGCAACTANACGCTCGCCACAATGTCATAGCACTGTCGATGTCGCCTCGGATGGTGATGAAACGTTTGCAATCAAATTGCCCAAATCAGCGAATAAACCAATACCATCCTATTAAATCTGAGCTACGAGGAAGTACATCATTTTCTAACCTGGTATGTATATGGTGTTTTCTTGCGCTCAAGCTGGTCACATTTGAGAAGAAAACTTGACATAAAAGACGATCATATATCGTTGCCTTGAAAAAGACTACCCACGGTAATTGAAACGTTGGCGCATTACATCTACCAACAACGCTGTGTTATCAACATCATATCATTCGTAATTAAAGCCAATGCATGGCGCATCGGTTTTTCAATGCACTCCTTGCATCATTTAGTCCTGATATCGCTAGCTTCAGTCAGGGCCAAAACTTGTTCTGAATTATAATGTCTTCATTCACAAGGAGGGATGGTTAGACATTGTATTGTGATTCCAGTCCTAGAAATAATGGCCAGACCCTAAATTCATTTAGTCTGTCTTAACCCGTGTTTCGAAACCGTTGGTAACATGAACAGCTCGCTTTTATTTTTGACCTAGATCTAGAAAAGATTGAGGGTGGTATCTAATCATTGGATCTTCATTTTCAGGTCTTTTCAAACCCGGAGGATGGCAGCGTTGTGTACGTGGTGGAGCGATTGGTCTGGTCTTCGGAACAATTGCGGTCACCCTTACTAGTTGGTCGCATATCAAACACATGCTGGGTAGCTGAGAAATTGTGGCTTAGGAGGATACAGCCATTCTTAGTTGGATAATTCTTTGACGATACCCATGTACAGTGGTCTAATTTTGCTGGACATTACAAATCATTTCAGCTCATACTTTTAAACGTTTTTAAGAATTCAATTGGTACTCACTTAGCAGTAAAGTCGAAAGCCAAATCAGCGGAACCATGTCTTGATACCATTAGCCGACAAAGCAAATGCCACCTAAGGCGTTCGACTCAGAATCGTTCGTCCCGGGTTCGCGTCCCAGTTCGGGCGCGGTGGATATGCACTGCTGATGTTTCCTAACAAGGATGAAACAGCTGTACAGCGCAGTGCTTCCATGGTTTCTTTATGGTGAATTGAGTGATGATATCACCTGGTGAATTATTTCATGATAACGTTTTTATTTTTATCTTTCTACGTCATTGATAAAATGACCTTGTACGCCGTTTTCAGGGAGCGGTCGCAACCCACAGATGTTTACCAAGTGAGGAAGTTGACCGGCGGTAGAGGATTCAGATCCATTATCTTCCTGTCAAAACGCTGTGGTGTTGGTCGTCTGAATATCGCCGGTCAAAGATTTCCCACGGTGTACCTGTCTGCAACATCCTTGTATCTGTCAGGTCTATCTTTAGAATAGCTACCTCTCAGACATGGGAAAAAGACTACCTCGGAAAATTGCCGTTTTGTCATCAGTAGTGTAGCACTTAAGTATTAAGTTTTTCGCGCCTCCAAAAGTGGCAGTAAACTCTGAGACAGCAAGAATGGCTGTCTTGTGGACCGTTCGTTATTCATTTCAGCGTTGTTCCGATTGAATGGATGTTCATTGTTAGTAGTGCGTTTCGCATACGGATGGATGAATAAAATTTCCCCGAAAGTACACGACCGTTTGAATATCCCTGGTCATTTCAAAAGTAAGTTGATGTGTTACCTCTCCTCACGGTACGAAAGATGCCGAAACCCAATAGTAGGACGATTGCAGTACAGCCCCAGTAAATTTTGTTTCTTCTCTGCCGTTTTCAAGTCAAGTAATGAAACGACCCAATCGAGCTAAGAAATCGTCAAATAGATTCATGGGCCTGTTACCTCGGTTGGTAAGTTTCCCCATTTCAGTTCGGTTTTTCACAGATTTGAGTCTCTCAGCTCGCCGGGCACACTGTAGCCTAGGAGGGACAGTTAATTTTGCGATAGTTCATACCGATAGTCTATTTCCTTCCAAGAAGCGTCATTGATCACCGTCATAATCACCTTCGGTTGATTTTCCGTCGGTTTCATCCGTTTGCGTGCTAGTTGTAGTGTTCAGCTGAATCACGTTAGCTCTCAACAATCTTTTTTAGTCGACTTGGGGGTAAGTCCCTATGACTCCTAGGCAAATGAATCCTGAGATGAACATGCAGGAGGGCGTGGTCCGAACCATTCATGTTTGTAGTCATAGTATCGTGGAATGCAAGGCGATTTTTCAAGGAGGAAACCTACCAAGATCGCACAATTTTTAGCGCAGCCTGGCCATCAGTTGAGAACCATATCACAAGATGCTTTCGGGGATGTCAGAAATGCGTGTTGCAGGCAGCTAGTTCGTTCGCATATGCGAAGTTCAGTCGATTAGCGTTCTCGCAATGTACGCACAATCAAAATCCCGGATTATGGCTTGTGGACTTGTCCGAGGATCTAGTGTGCATCTCCCAGTATCCGAAGATAGAAGTGTTACCTCTGGACACGATTAATTGAATTTGTCAGTGTTTATAAGTATTCGCTAAACGGAATTGACTATCTCGTGACACGGTGTCGTCCTAGGTCTTCCTCCCATACCAGCACAATCGTAACAAACCTATATAGTGCCCCTTTTAGCTCGCAACAAAATATCACAACTTTTCTCAACTCTTCTCTAGTATTTATTGTTCCTCTTCGTGAGGACAGTCTGCATATTACCGTGGGTGATTTCAATCATGAATCTACCGTACCACAGACTGTGTTTGATTTCACTGACCTCTGCGTTTCTCCCATCAGAGACGGCTCCATTTCACATAGAATTATTAACAACCACCCTGATTTATTTGCCCTGAAACTGCGTGCTCCAATTTCAAGTAGTGATCATTGTCTCTATCTGCTAAGGCCCAAATATGCTCTTATGTTGCCGAGTTTGGTTGGTCTGTGCACACACTGAAACACGAGACACAAATACTCGCGGCACACGATATCACAGGAGCGAGCACACAGCCTGTGGTCTAGTAGGACACGAACACACACAGAAGTTGAAGGCACAAAAAGTTCGGGCTCAAGACTCAAGGCCCGTAGTCGCACAACGAATGGGACAGATCCGCTGCTCCCTTGAATGAACAGCCACACGGAACAATAAGCGGCGCGAAATAGGAACAGCTGGCCCAGCCCGCTAGCGGAAGAGAGAAGACGAACACAGAGTACTGCCGCGCGTTTATTGGTGACCCACAGACACAGGTCAGAATTCAAGTGAGCTCTATCGTTTATATAGTTTTGCTGGGTGGCCTTGATCGATGTGGACTAGCCAATCACAGAACGGGCTTTTACGAATCATTTCGCGGACATATAAAAATATTCAACCGCGCAATATTTAAAATAACGTCGATTTCGAAATGTTGAAAAAAAGGACAGATTCTTTCAGAAAATTAATAGCAGAAATGAAATCTGCGGTTCCAAAAACTTTTGATTAGTCATCGACCATAACAGCTCTAGGTCAGCTTTCCATTCATTCAGGCAAACAAATCAAATCTGAGTTCGCCTCCATAACTTTTCACACAGCAGCCTTATCCTTCTTCAGAAATCCCTTTCACTCGCATCTAAATATTTCTCTTTTGAACCCTGCCCAATGACAATGTCAAACATTTCACAGAGACGGCCATAGCTCTGTTAACTGCTGCCCCTCCGAAACAGTATTCGTTTCAATTGACCGTTTCTCCAACCAGAAACTGAAATTTCTAAGAAAACGCAATGAGCTCTTCTATGAATCCCGTAATAACTCAGGTGTGCGATATATTTCCATCCTAAAAAAAGCTGAAATCAAACTCATTGACACTGCATTCGTCAGCCAACTCCTGAGTGGTAACAATGGATTCCTCTAGCATGGCATTCGACTGTTGTTTGGGAAGAAGAAACAAATGAAACCTGTGGATGTCAACAGTATCAATCGTGCTCTCATCCATCCCTCCACTTATATCCCGGTCATATTTGGATAGGGCGATGATACGACAGTTACAAGTTTTTCTATAGAGGAGATGCTTGACCTTCTCCGCACCACTAAAATTAACACGGATTGCTCCTGACAGTCTACTTTCAGCTCTGTTAAGACATGATGTAGTGGCTCTGACGAGTTCATTTACTTCTCTCATTAACTCACCATTAATCTCGTCTTCTATCCCTGACTGTTGGAGACCCAGTACTATTATTCCCATCCTTAAATCTACCAGTTCTACTGCTTTGGCAAAACGTTTTCGCCCCATCGTCTTAACGTCTTAAACTGACGAAGCGTGCTATACTAAAGCGCCTATGTTCTTCTATGTATCCTCCTGACGACCCTGATCATTGCTATCCAAACGGAACAAAGGGAAATGAACTGTCCCGCGCCCTCAGATATCTGGGCCTCATGTTTGATGCTCTTTTGACAAAACATGTACTATTGGATGAATCATCCTCCGGCGCTTATTTTTTGAGGAAATAAACCAAAACATCAAACGCGATATGGTGTGCATATAGAAGGGTCAGGCTGTGACACTTTTCACTTTAGCATCATCCCTGTCAAGTTGGCAAGTTTATTTCTACAAACCCAACTCATAGTTGTTTACCGGGGAAGTTTAGAAATACCAGTACCTCTTTAAGTATTATCGTCCATTGGCGAAAGATCAACATTCATCCAGCAGCAGTCTACCGGTTTCTCGGTAGTTGCTATTCACCAAGTTTACGCATCCGCTCCTTTTCAGTTGGACCTACGCTTGCGCTCGGCGGTATTAATTTTAGCACCAAAATCTCATTTGAACCATCAGTGTGCATGGATGGCGAGTTCATTTGTGAACCCCACCGGTGACCTGTGGACAGTTTTCTTCGGTTAGTCTTCAGAAAGAGGACAGGTAGTCTAAGTTCTCGGTCTTTACTTATTTAGTATCGTGTGTCGGCGAGCGAACGGATCCCCCAGAAACACAGGCCCAGTTTCGCAGTTATTTCCGTTCAGTAACTTTTCTGTTCAAAGGATTCATCATACATTGTCAATACTCAACCATTATTTCGACACCTAAGACACCTTTAGTAATAAGCCCCAACTGGTAATGCTATTGTTTGTCAAATCCGAACCAGGGTCTCGGAAATTTTCTTCTGGAAATATCTATAGAAATCTCGAAATGACTACCTGGTCGTTAATAATAGTACGTGTGAGAATGTTTTTCAGGTAGACTTTCAATTTAAACTGCGTCCGTTAATTTTTACTGGACAGCGTATATATGTTCATTCGTAGGATGAAATTTATAGAAACAATATGATGCAACTACGACATTTGCTCATGAATATTGTCGAAAATAGCCCTCCGCATCGGTCCGAACGGAATACGGACACGATCAACTAGAAACTGAAACAGTAACTAGCAATCTGTACAAAGAGTGGAGCGTCGTGATTTCCACGTGACTAGCATTTGCTGATCCATCCTGGACCGCAGTACTTCGATCGATACCTGGTTGGGTTAGACTTGGAATGAAATTTTCCGAATTTGAAGGCTTTGGTGTATTGTTGGATCTAAAAACAACTTGAAGTGAATTGACAAAAAGAACGCAGAAAACCATTACATATCTTTCACACTTTGAAATGGAACTCCGGATCTCTTCACTTGGACAGTCGATCGTAGAAGGGCATGAGGTAATCTGCACAGCGCTAATCACTCATTGATTTGCAATTCGTCTGAATTGGTTCTTTGTTTATCGCTCGAGTTCCCAAAATGTTTTCGATCTCTCTATCTGCTGTAGACTTTTCCTTATTGTAATTTTGTCGTTAGCACAAATATTCTGTTTATTGGTTCTGAAATTTGGGCATTTCCGTTCCAAAGTTCAACCGAAATGGAGCATGCTAACAAAACAGAATTGGAGCGCCTCATCAATGCCTGGGAATTTTGAAATTTGTTTTCCCTAGTACTGAATTATATTTATTTGCTGAGTTCCTTGTTTGGCAGCTGCTATCAACAATTTCTGATGGACCATAGAACCTGAAAAGAATAAAAGGCTTTTCTTTATTTGGCTGGATGCCCCTCGGATTCAATCTTTCATGGATAAACCTCAGGTCATCCCATCAACCTTACACTCGGAAAGCACTGGACTCGAGGTGTTTTGAGCTCATCAGCGTTGTCTATCTTCCATGGGACCCGGAGTTTGAATCCGGCATTTCCAGCTGGAAGGCGTGTGGACTACCACTGTGCCACCAACTTCCGTTCAGGCTAATCAAAACTACGGAGTTAAGTTTGTTCAGATGTTGTCCTTAATGACAGACAGTTGTGCCCGGCAGCCCCGAAAGAAAACACGGTACAAGTCCTGTTAACTCCGCTCGAATCCTTTCCATCAAGTCAGGTCTTCTGCACAAGATGGGTGTATGTTTCCAGTGGCCTGCTTCGCGTTTGATGATACTTTCCGTATGGCGCTCACAGTTGTGAGTAATGTGTGCAGTTGGTGTTTATGTGATTGGATGGCTGCCCTTAAGACTCCTGCTTTCATGCACAAACCTCCGGTAATTCGGTCAACCTTACACTGGGGATGCACCAGTTGGTAGAATAGTGTCAGTATACACACCTTTCGATTGGAAAGCCCGGATTCAAATCCTGAGTGCGATGGCGGATATGCATTACTGATGCTTCCCGAGTGAAAGGTTGACCGGATGACCTGAGTTTTGCGCGTCAAAGAACAGTCAATTAATCACTGGAAAATAATCCCGCGCACTACTCACAATTAATTGTGAGTGCTACCTAACACATTTGTTGAATTCACATTCGATCCCATTAAATTTAAAAAGGTTTGGGACAAAGAAGGTGCTCACAGGGCCGCCAATTGTGACACGAGTCGATTAACGCTTTTGTTGTTCACTATCGTTCTTCGAAATCCCGTAGTATTCCCTGAGTAAATGTTTCTTACGTTTGCTGAAAAATTTCGGCAAACTTGGACAGCCGGTTCCCCCTTTAGAAACAAATACACCTTTTCATGACGCTCCGATCGCTGAGCCTGACGTCCAGATCGCGAACGTTTCATCACTAGTCTAAGTGACATCGTGAGTGCAAATGCCGGTTCTGTCAGTTATCTTAACGGTGTGCCTCTAATCCGAATGTACATATGACCCAACTCGATTCGTCTAATGATAGAATTATTTAAAAAATATCAAACTTCTAAAAATCCCCTCGCATGCTTCTTGGTTGCTTGATCCCGAATTTTAGCATTATTCAGATTGAATTTGTCTTTCTTGGTCTTCGTGGGCGGATACAAAGGAGGGTTGATCGTGTTTCCTTGTGGCTAGTTTGCGCTCTTACATTCGAGTGGCCACTTTTCCCCCGGTTTGGTCAATATGGCACTTGCCGCATAAAGTTCACTTGACTTTATCTAAAATGACACTTCCTCATATCCGTTCACGAAGACCGAGAAGGACAAACTCAATTTGGATAGCCTTGAGATTCTGGATCAAGCAACTTCGAGGCACGTGGAGTTTTCAAAAGCTTGATATTCTTCAGTTAGTTCCATCATTGGACACCGAATTGAGAGGCATACCGTTGAGCTAACTATGAGCACCGGAATTTGCACTGACGATGTCACTTAGACTGATGATAAAACGTTTGTAAACTAAACGCTAAGCTCAACGATCGGAATGCCATGCAAGCCAAAAAGGTGAACCGTAATCAACAGATTTTCAGCTCCATTATTGAGCCACATCTTTTTCTAAGCCGGAATTACTGTTCGTATGTATCCAGTCCTCATAATTCTGGAAGCATATGTCACAGAAAAACTCTTAATGTCATCCTGATGCTCAGAACAAGATATTCCTAGTGACGTGAAAGCCAGAGCCATGAAATGGACTATAGTTGCGAAGTGGTGTTTTGAACCCGTTGCATAAGAGGCGTCTACGGCCTCTGCTGGCAATTGCACACTGACGTGCACATCCTGCTTTTAGCCCACAATTAATATGCAATTCACGTTGGTGAAATGTGAGCTAGTGGATCACATAAATATAGGAACCACGTAGATTTGTGAAGTATTTGTACTTAAAATCGTAATACGGAATTCAACCACCAGCAATAACGCAGGGATACGGACCACCAGTGTACACTAGAGTGATCCCGACCCAAGGTACGCAACTGGTGACAATAAGAAGCCCACAACAGCTGGTTTTATTTACGGATCATGCGATATCGGAAAATGAGAGAAATCCCCACTGGTGAAGTTCATTCCGTCCAATGATATTCGATGCATGTTTGGACTTCACCGTCAACTGCCACCGTGGTCTTGATTGGCTGGCTGTCTACACGGGCTAGCGCGAAGCTGTACCCGGTCTTTATTATGTGACATGCACGTAGACCCGCCACAGCTTGGTATAATATTCTACGGAGGTAGGCTGCCTAATGCAGATATACTTGCTAGCATTTTGAATGAGACATAGATACCCTCGATCTCTTGCTGCAGGTGTCACTTTAAGGTTGATGAATAATTCATAGAACGACACCTGTGTAAACTCAGTGGACTAAGTTTTTACTTCTCTTCTGCCATGTATTAGTGTCATAAGTGCATAAGTCCCTATATGCACGGCTTATGACTTTTCCCGAAATCAACTTGTTATCCTGAATAATAAAAATGCGGTTTTTCAGTCACGGATTATTTTCGTTTAATCCTCGTTTTTTGGTAACCGAAATGAGTTAAAACGCTGGGGCTTCAGTGATATGATCTGCGTAAGGTATATGCGCATTTTGCTACGGTGTTATCATAAAGAAATGACAATTTCCGTTCTTCAAAATCCCCGTGAATCTGAATGTTGATGTTATGTTGAACTAAAAAGGATAACAGTCCCCGACACTCACCAGATTGAACGAACTATTCTAAAGATTCAAGAGAAAGTTACAAGCAGATGCTAATAAATCAAGACTTCTTTCGTTCGGTGTGGTCAGTCTTTGGTCTAGATAACCGGATTAACTGACAAGATGCGTTGGTACCAGATGACTGACACGTGTGCCAGATTTCAATCGACCACGAGCCGAAGGGAAAGGCCAGAATCAGTCATTCGCCGTAGTTGGGCGGCAAAGTCAGGTAGTCTGCTTTTCGTGACATTTTCAGAGGCTAGCATACGCATTGTTCGAAACAAAAACGAAAAAAACGGAACAAACCCGAGGGACTGAAGTCAGTGGGTCAATCAGGTCTGATTTGAATAAATTCGTATGAATTGTTTTATTAGGAGTAATTAACGACAGTCGTACTGGCCGGCCAGCAGCCACTTCATTGTTCTTGCTGGTCTAAGCAGAAAGGAATGAACTATAACCAAGGCGACCGAATGAAGTTGCTAGAGCTGCCGATGGTAGCGTTAAGATTTTAAAATAAATGGCCCAATTAGAATAAGAAGTTAAGAGAAACTTGGCTAGCAACGTAAAAATATAAACAACGAAGACTTGGATAATCAGCAGCATGTTTGTTCGAACTGCATCTGTCTCATTGGAATGGGGATTATCAGGCGAATGGCGGCGTTTAATTCGCTTTGATATCATTCCGATCTAGGTGAACAGTTTATTCTTAAAAAAGTTACGTTAGTCAATTTATCTAAACGCGACTGTCTTGAAGAACAAATTCAGACGATCACTATCCTGATAAATGAGAATTCTTTGAATTTGGGTTACAACAGTGATTAATCTGTTCGTCCATCCAAGTACAGAATCCCACGGAGGACGGTAGTTGACATTATTTATCGGACACGTATTTATTACCTCCATTGTTATGGGCCACGTATAGTGCTTACAGAAATGGGGGCGTGTGCATACGCGTTCCGTAGATGTAGCACGCATCTGTTTTGAAACTGTCAACATTTCTGGCTAAGGCAGTTATTGGCACTATCCGTTACGGTCCTCGAACACGGGAAGTACTAAAATAAAATGAAACTTAAGCGTAGGTTACACGTTCGAATTACTTTCTGCTTCTGGAATTTCTGATGTCATCTTACGAAATCTCTACCTCAGAAGGATGGAAAGTGATAAGATTTTTAAGAGCCTGGATGCCAGATTTACTTGAGAAAACGATATTTCACTGCTACCTAAACAGCACGATAGGTCTTCATTGGTCGATCCCAACCGGAAATTTTGATTCAGAAGGCTGTCCCACAAGATAGTGGGATGGTTAAAACAACTCGAAGCTCTAAACGGAAGCATACTTATCGCTACACACCGCGGTCGATTCAAAGGCATCCCTGATTACCATGATCGACGACCGATGCAATACGGAGTTCTATTCGTCCATGAAATTCATGTTTTTAGTGGCCAAGTGCTGCTGCTGCGTCTAGCAGCTGAGGAACATAACGACTAAGATCCTCAACCAAAGTCCTTAAATCCAACAAAGTCTTGTTCGCAAGGCTGGCTGAGGAGAGCCGATAATTCTTCCCCGATAGTACTTCGTTCTCACCAAACCGCTTTTTATGAGATTATTGGAGCGAAGCTTAACTATCGGCCTCGTCGTGTTCCTTTTCTGTCGATAGCCGACTGGAGTGTTCCATCTGAACACCACACAACTTTGAAGTAAAAACTTAAACGGTTATTCAAATTTTCCTCAGAAGGTATAGATTTGAGTAAATGGATGTGAGGCTATGTAAATTAGTGAACAGAGCTGCATACTACCAGGCACATCCCTGGATTGTGAACAAGGGAACGGCCACCGTCCAGGTGTTTAGCCGTGACTAAGGTAGACTCAGGGCTACCGAATATGCGGCCGTGATCAAGCAGCAGCAGTGTCGAGGGCATTCCAAGTTTTCGCTTGGCAAGCGATTTCCTTAAAAAACACCACAAAAGTCCGCTGGTAGCACTGACGTGCCGAGCATGGCCTGATAACCAAATAAGGCCGTTAACCCATGACGTGTTCCATCGACTCGGCAAGGTTTTGCAGAAGAGGCGTATGAACAGTTCAGCTGGCCACCGGCTCGTCTGGAATGTTTCCGCTACCTTGCAGAACGCACTTGGATGCGCAAAGACCAGAATTGCATCCTTGAGTAGAAAACGCTCACTCTGGACAGGGTGACCGAGTAGTACAGTAGTTCCCAACTCACATAGTCGTGAAAATTAATAATCATACGGAAGTTTCTCATTACTCCTTTATCCATTTTCTGCAAATTCTATCTTCATGTTGTTCCGTTGGAACCATGCTTGTTCTCGAGCCGGTGTAAAATATACATACACACGGATATACATATGTAATAGCATAGTAATGTTTGAGAATGGTTATTATGCATTCGCTTTTGATTTATGGTTAGGAATGTGTAAACTAAAGTTGGGCCTAACAGGCTTCCCCTCGCTACGCCAAATATTTTTCTGTAGGAGATACCTTTAGCATCGAAACAAACATCAAGTGTGTAAAGAATAATAATATCCCTGGGATAGTCAGCGGGTATGGAGTGATGAAAATCTGAAGAAAAAATCAACCGTTTTACGAAAAGGCACTTTTTATATAGGGTGTGCATGTCAGTGAACCACACGTTCTTGGTGGTGATTTGGAGATCTACCGGTGATTGTGAGCACACCAATGGCTTCAACAGCGGATATCTGAACACAGTCGGAAATGGTTGATTGGGACGGTGGCGTAGTACATTCCTGATAGCCAACGAAACCGGAAGCTAGGTTCATCACTAGCATAACGCAATAGAGAGCTACCGCAAAGTTAACCCACTGTTGTCTTTCAAATGGCTATTACGCAACCGCGACTGGAAGCAGCTAGCACGCAGTAAGGCGTTGCTTATCAAATCATGTAATCCACTATGCTCTGTACAAAATACAAATCCAGTCAACTCATCTCTTGTGGACATTACTTGAACATCGTAACGAGAATTTTCTAAACATTTTGTCTCCTAAAACGTCCGTTACTCAGGTTATTTTTTCACGGAGAATGTCCAGTAAATGTCAGACTGCTTTCCGTAAACGGTTAACAAGAATACTACGAAGTGTTCACATCTCGCAGCATCTTTCTGTCTTGGCGAACTGGGTAAAAGGGACAGTTTTTGCATATCGAATACTTCGATATTCGCTGTTTCCGAAGCAGACGGTGGCTGAAAGATGAGTTGACGTGGTCAATTCATGTCCTGGCGGAGAGGTACGGATACCAGTGGACGGTCCCAAGTCGTTCGAACTAAACTACTGAAGTTGGTGTCCACGAGATACCCCAGCGCAATTGTTGGGACCTGAAGTGATATGGCTCCAGTCTACACAAACATCATCCCGGCACTATTGTGATGCGGTTTTAGTTAATACTTCGCATCACTTGCGGATTGTCAGGCGGTTTTATCTTTTACAATCCTCTTATCTCCCATTCCTATGCATCAAAAACCAACTTGTCAAATTCAGTCTATTCCAAAGGTAAATTAAAGTTTTTCTATCCTTTTGTTAGCACTACTTGCAGCATTGCTTGCAGACACAATTCAAGGCAAGAGCTGCCCCATCCATCGAAATGGACTCCTGAAACGAAGCCGCCGCGGTGATTTTCATACCTCGTCAGTTGAGCAGCGGTAACAGCCAGTGAATCAGTCACGAATTTAGTAGATCGGAATTCCCGTTCTTTGTTTTGTTAGATTCATGGACTTTGTCTGTTTTCAAGCTAATGAAATGTCGATCGTGGTTCTATTACTGTTGGATCTTGGTATGTCATTGAAATGCGACACGAGTTACAGCCATTGTTTTCGTATCAAAGTTTGAGCTGAAGGCCATTAGACTGAAGTTTCAGTGCGAACCAGTTCTCACTACCTTTGTTTTCGAAAAGACAATAACGTAGATGAAGTACGCCTCGGGGAATGTAACACTAGTTATGGTTTTAATCACACTGTTACGAAACCCTGAGTGATAGAGTAGATCTTATATTTCTCAGGTCCTATAGCAGTGCGAAATGATCATCCACAACGTTCCAACCGTGTAAGTGAGGCTGAAAGTCTCAATAAAACAAAATTCATTCACGATTTACGCCAATATGGTCAAGGCTTATATTCCAAATAAAATATTTTGCAAACTTCTCTGGACTGAGGAACACGAGTTCATTTTCCCTTTGAAAATAAAAGGCAAATGAATGGAAACACAAAGATAAACCTTCACTTCACGAACTATCGAGGGAACTGGCGATCACGTGGGATAGTTTTAGCATAATTTTTCTGGACGGATTCAGTTGTTTGATAATCTCCTGGAATCGATTTGGCGGCTGTTTACACTACAAAGATACCGTACAATGTGCACATAAGAAGTAGGGTTATGATGCCCCAAGTTTCCCACGACCGGGAACCATCAACATTAGTCACTATTTCTTCGGCGTCGACATGAATGTTTTCGGATGATTGGTGAACGGGCGATAAGTTGTCAAGAATATCTGCAGGGTACGTGTTTAACTTCCACTTTTTGTAACTTTTCTGAAGCGTTTCCATCATGTTCTGAAAGAGCCAATGTAAATATTAAATCAATGGTTTTAAGGTTGTTTTTATGAAGGCATGTGACATCGACAGCAGTCAAAAATGATGCTCTCAGCGAAACTCTGATAGTATATATCAATTCTTTTGAGGAGAAAGTAGGTGAAAAATCATATTCGTAGAAAATTCCTGCATTCGTGACTGAGTATCAAACCTCCGATCGTCATGGGGAAATGTGATGAACATACAGTTATATACAGGCTTGAAATGATTGTCGGTGCATCTACGACGTACCCCTTAATTTGGCTATGGTTCCCACTGCCACCGCGGTCCGTTATCAGCATGTGTTTTGGCAGTTAGATTCACGCACATTGCCGCACTGCTACTGACACAATTCCAATCTATTGACAGATGGAATTGAATAATGTAATTTCTATGAAACATACGGCTGACAGCCTGTGAAACTGTAAAACCAACTGGTTTCCGCCAAAAAATTCAGTTGGGGCACTTGAAATTAGTTCCTGAAAAATTCATTGTTGCCTCTTAGCAGAAAATAGACGGTGTTTAGGGTCTCCTAGTTTGGCTTGGATGAATGTAACGGTACGAAGTTTCTGTAAGGTTTTATTAAACGTGACAAGCGATCTGTAGACTGGGTTCTTCGTAATATAAGCAATTCAACCAACATGCTGATCTTCTAGGGACGCAACGATTCACAGTGAATCCGGAAGCGGCCGTCGTATGTGGAAATGTTTCGCACAGATTTCGGACGGACTGTGTGGAGGAAAAACGAATGTGTTCCATTCGATATATGCCGAGTGAGCAACCCTTAATCAATCTGGGTGACCGAAATTTTCTCAAACAGTCAATTTTACAGTGCAATCATTTGTTGCAAACATCTCCGCGTAAATCAACGGATAGTTATCACAGGCATTGACGAGACAGGCCAACCTTTGGAGTTTACGGTCGCAGGCAACAAACCTGCATTATATTGAGTATTTAAAAGTATTCGAGTCAACCAGTGCCATAGCAAGTTAGGACATTAGAGTGTAATGGATGACCATGACTTACAGACAGCATCTATCAGCATCGAGTTTCGTATATCTTTTGATGTATGGGGTTTTGCATTCGTTAGTAATTTCCTTAGAATATCAGCATAAAAGATCCAAACTATTCCACACAATTTCAGCAAAATAGACTAAGACCATTTCGTATTCTACGGAACAGCTGTCATCTCAATTTTGAACTCGTCATTACTTAGTCTGGATTTGTGTCCTAACGATAAAGTTGAGAACACATCTAGAACTTGTTTTTTTATCTTCAAACCTTCATTCCTCATGCATAAATTATCTTCCGTCACAAATAAAGTAAAAAAAATTAGCCTCATGGTCATCTTGCTAATCCCGAGGTGTTCATAGATAACTGAGGATCAAGCCCGCCGAGTGTTGAAATAAAGTGATATTAACGTTCTATTAAGCATAATTCTTCCGAAAACAATGGACGCTGATGAATTTCCAGGGTAGAAAATGAAAGTTGCAGGCAAGCAGTAGTTTTCGTTTCTCTCAGGAAACCAAGCAATGCGGTTGTTCAACCCATACTGCTTAGTTCGAGAATGTCGTTGAAGGCAATTTCCTTATAGAATCCTAAACAAAGTTGAAAGTGGGGTCAGTTCAACTAGTTTTATTTCCATTTCGTCCAACCATCAGCCTTGCAACGGGCACGATAATTTGAAGTGACATCTCACTGATAACCCGACTAGAAAATAATGCAGCTCTAAGATATCGTACTATTGGTAGCAAGTCGATGATTTTCTTAAAGTTTAATATGCTGCTTGAGGATAACCAAAAGCATCGAAGGCATATCAATGTCTTAACCTGCTGAAGATGAAATTTACGCATCCCTCTTAAAAAACTAAACGCGTGGGAAACTTGAAGTTCGTCTGGGATAGCAGTACGTGCATGAGCTTCATGCTCTGAGCAATGATGACGTCAATCTGACCGAGATTAGCGAAAATCGAGACGATCATATAGCGGAAACTTGAGGTTAATATCGCTTCTGCTTATCACCATAAACCATCGGCCAAAATATGATTCGTAAACAAGCGACCATAAGGCGGGAAGTTCATGTGAGCATCATTATTTCGCGACTCGCCTCAGCTCCATCGACAGATCTTGACTAGAATGCATGAAAACACAGTGAGGTATAAAACGTCTATTAATATCTGGGAGATCAGCCACTTTGTGCCTTTGACTAAAAGCTGAGCTGTACGCACGCACCGCCTTCGGGCCACTTCGATGTTGTTTCGGTTTGCAGTTCATCCATACCATGTGTGATGTGATGGGTTTGCGGAATCATCGACTAAAATTGATATGCGCACATAAAAGAAGAACTCAGCTTCTAACTTTGAATGTTTAATGGGATAATTTATTTCAAAGCCCCGATGGCGTTGCTAACCATTAAGATGAATTATGGCAAATGCAAAGATTTTGAGGGATTAACAGACGGAACATGACACTTAAAAATTTGGATGAACGAAAGGAATTTACTCAAAAGGGATGAAATCACTGCCGCAAAACGGGCGATTACAAAAATAAACTCCCGTACTAGTCAGTTTGGGGTGAAACCGAAGCATGGCCGCTTGAGGTAGGTGTAGCTAAAGTCCAGTAATCGGCTAGGCGGCTCATGCCTGGAACGTGATATCTAAGGTCTAACTACATATTAAGGATCCAATGTTATCAGTAAGCGTGAATGTACTAGGTAGTAACGGGTTTTAATCGAGACTGGTAATCTAATGTCTATCGAGGAACTTTGGCGAGTTGTGAATAGCTGGCGCCCACGTGGTTTCTACTTATTAAATATGGCTCGCTTGAGCAGTCGATATTTTGGATGCAGGTGTATAATCATTCCGGAGCTTGCCGGGATAAGTCTCATAGAAGATGACTTTTCTCACTGGTTCAAAAAGCAACTTGAGACCCAAGCGTTTCATTAAAGTATAGCGGCTTTTTCCATTGCGAGTAGTATTTTTCTGGTTCCGACTAGGCGCAGCCCGTCTAACACCGGATGAAGGGTATGGAGCTGAATATGAGTGACGGAGCAGAGGACGATATCTCCAGAGAGATTGCAAAGTATAAACTTAGAGGACTTTATCTAATCTGCTGTGTGAAGTCCAACCGTTCACTTATTCTGTCTGCGGTGATTGCCACTCCGCTTGTGGATTGTACCATCTGCCAAATCTACTCGATAAAGCAGACAAAAATCGGATAGTGGGAACTATTGGCATTTAACGGGTGAAAGCTGCTTGCTTTCGCGACGCTAATTCCCTCACGGCCGAAAGAAATTTTTTTCAATTAAATCTAATGGTAAACTACAGAAGAATTTCCAGGGAGCAATTGCTTTTCATTACAGTGACCTGTCAAAAGTGATTCCACTTTGCATCTGAAGGAAGAAGCGTGCAAACCCCTGCAGGACACTGTACTGCGTGGATATTCGCTCGCATCGAGACTACATTTTCTGACCAGCGGATTTACACTTAAGGGAAATTTTGAGGAGTTCCAAAATCGAATAACAGTTGTCGACGAGGTGAAATTCATTTCTGTTTGAATCTTGAAAACGGACTGTTTACACATTACACAAGCACGTGAGAAACAAGTCGTACCACAAATTGAAACCTCAATCGCATAGTGATACGTACCTCTGCATGAGACTTTCAGTTAGAAGAACTTGCTTGGACTTTTTGAATTACTGCCTCCCGAATTGTCTGGAAGATGACGCGAAGGATAAGGCGGTAAGCAAAGTGTATATGACTCAAACCAATATGAATGGCTCACCCATACATTGACTGTCGCGAAGATGTCGGGTATTGGAAAAGTGTTATGACAGCTAACCACACACAAGCATTCTCCCGAGTTAATAACTATGAAAGTCCATAAACGAAAGGGATAGTGCAAATGAAGTACATGTGGCTGGCTCACAACGATCGAATCGGTTCATAACGCTGCGGTCATTTTCAAAGCTGTTTAGTTACTATGAAGGAACTATTCAGGGTAGACATTCACTTGCGCGAAAGATCTGAGTATCTTTTTAAACGGTTTGCAGTCCAGAGTATCAATCTTCATCAACCCGTTTCCGCCACAGGCAGTACTGGATGCTCGCCGTCCGTGTATAGCCCCGCTGTGTGCAAACAACGAAATACATGGACCCAATCACTTGATGATCGTGCCTATGAGTGAAGTAATTAGGTAGGTGTCCAGATCTCAATCACTTGTAACGTTGGCTTCTTGCTTGAACGGTAATATGCTCCGTGATTTTGGCAGTTGAAGATGAAGCAAACTGCACAAGAAAAGCTGAGTTCCAAAACGCTTTAATGCAATTCAAATTGATTATTTTATGGAGTTCTTGATGCAGCAAAATCAGAACCACACAAACCGATCCAATCATTACGTTGATAGATAATACAGAAGCCGGGGGGAAGAAATAATGGATCCAAATAAGGAAAATAGAAGACTTTGAGACAATTAGGACCTACACACATATTCCGCTCGCCATTTGGTACCCCACGTGCATTAAAAGTTCAGCTATTATTATCACACTTGGAATTTGTGGATAATTGGGGAGAGGATATCATTGCTGACGCCATACGAATTGTGACTTCCTCCAAAAACTCACTGTGCTGTGGTTTCATTGAGCAGTCGCTTTGCTCCGTCAAACATAATTCCAATGACTCTTAGACACGATCATCAAGTAATTGGGTCCATGTATTTCATTGTGCGTTTGCAAATCGCGGAGCGAGCATCCAGTACTGCCAGTGGCGGGAATGAGTTGAAGATTGGTGTTCGGATTGCAAGTTAATTGGAAAAGGTATTCAAATCATCCCACAAGAAGATGACTGTGTGGAGGACTTCTGATGATTCCGAATTATTTTGACGTGATTCACAAATAGAATAAACATAGACGTGCCAACTAGCATCGAAAATAAAATACCGTATAAAGATTCTTGACAAGCGACGATTTTTGATGATGATTTGTACCAACACAGTCTGCAGCGTTACTACACGAATCACCGTCTCCAACAGTGTTCCGCCAGCGCATTCAAGTCTAAGGGTTCGCTTGTCAATCTTCTTGATAAACCAAAGGCAACTTACGTTGCAACTCCTATTAGTACATTTCTGGGACTGAAAATTCAATGTGTTCCAATCTGCAACTCCAAAACGCTGCGTGGCAATCAGGTTAAATTTTTCCACAATAGATGTCGCTTTATTTCATGAAGAGCAGAAGCGGATGCACGACTAACTGTACTGTTACGGTATTATCGCATAAAAGAGCCATGCAATTTCCTATCATGTATTTAGAATCATCAGGAGGTTCATTCACCAGACAGCATGCGCTTTTTGATTCAAGCGACCAAAATATTGGGAGTCATCATACTTTAGACAACCAACCAGGCGAAAACGTCAAATGATGAGGTAATTTATACAGGTCTCAACAAACTTCATCACTTCGTTCTTACTGTCACCGTCAAACGTCAAGCGGAATGCAATGATGATTTTCTTGGAAGACAGAAAAACCTATTTGAATCAGAGTATTCAGAAGGCACGGGAAAGACTAGTCCGGTTGCTGGATGTCTTCTATTATTAAGCAATATTGCCCGATACAATACAAAATCTGGTGAATGTATGATAATGCAAACAGCCTTTGGGTCAAATTATTTATATACGGATACTAATGAATGAAACAAGTCTACTGTCAAACTGAAATAAAACATCCGTTGACGTGGCAGGAGACAGAACACTCAACATTCTCCCTTAAATTTTAGAAGCGAAATAGCTCCTACTGAAAAGTACTTTACACATAAGATTTAAAGGTTTTTCCATCGTAACCAAGTGAGCAGCAAGGGTAAGGAGGAATGAAAAGTGTCAAACTAAAATGAAACCAGTTTTGGTCATATTCTCACTTACCCGATACACCTTTGCAGGCGGATCCGTTCCATCCACATGAATAACACAATCCTTGTTATACTGTCTTAAGAAGTTATTAATTTGTGGTAACACGTAGTTCTGGTAGTATGCATTCTGGGATCGAATATTCTCTTTTATCTCCTCATGTCGAATGAGCAAACGATGATACAGCTCTGCGGTGGTGCTGGGGAACTTTGGATGTGACTGCGCCGATCCGCGGACGTCTGGTAAGCTTTCCGCGTTGTATAGCATTCCGTCAGCCAGGTCAATTCTCATCATCTCCCACCGCTGGTATAATGCTTCCTCCGAGATCTAAGAAAAAAAGACCGAAAACAATCCATCACAATGGAGTGCATTCTTAAAACATTTAATTTCATCCTCCGAAACATAGGAACAAAAATACCTGTTTCATTCTATCCAAACAGTAATGAAAAGCATGGTTTTCAATGTTTACTTCAGGAATGAACCGAGAAATAACTCCGGAGGCTGACATTTCACTTTTCACCCATAAACGAACTTCTGATGCACCAATACACAAAAAATCATAGCGTAGTGAAGATTCAGATCAGCATAACATCGGAATTAGACATAACAGACATTTTAGTTGTGCAAGCACTAAAACAAAAACCGAAACCTCTTAAATCGTTTTATTTGTATACACAATTAGGGTCTAATTTAGTTAGACTAATTGAAGGCCAGCATGCGCACCATGTTTTTGTTGATTTCAAGAATGATTTGCTGAATAAAAAGTCTTATCTCTGACACCCTAAACTAACTTAGTCAAGAAGCAGTTGGCTTCAACCTTATTAATACGGGCTCAAGGAGGAACACTTTTTATCAAGTAATAGGCGGTTCTATTCCTAGGTCCATGGGAAAACTAGTTTGCTATTGAGAAAGTTGCCAATCTTCAAATACATGGCTCGGTCAAATCGTCTTAAGACGGCTTGCTTCTTTCGTTTTGTCTGACTATCGTATCGTATTACATTACATTGCTTTTAGAGAGTTTACTCGAGAGTCATTTGACTAAAAGTATAAATGGCGAACATAAAGCAGTGCAAGCGCTAAATTAAAAGACGTAGAATACAGGTGCATCATTTATAATGCCCATTCAGTCGCACCACCAAGTTTTCCTAGCCATCTATAGGAAGAACTTGCTGGGACTCGTAGCAGAACTTAAGCTGATCTTACCTGCCGTAGTTTATCTTTTAAGATTTTCCTATTTTTTGACTTTTTGTGAACTGGACAGTCATTATCTCGAAGAACAAAATAAACCCTCCGTAACTACAAAAAAGCTAATAATGGAAAACAATCACATCATAAATCTTATCACAAAATACCGCTGAGAACGATCCAGGTTAGCCCGGAACCCCTAAGTTACTGAATACGGCCGTTCAATCCGGGTTTGAGAGTCAACAGAGAAGCCGTGACTACGGGTTACTGAGTGTGAATTAGCTATCCAACGTTCTTCTGCCCTGAGCTGGACATTCATAAGATTTACGGTTCACTTTATTTGACTTGGTTAATACGCACACAACTTAGAAGCAGTATTAGTGTGTTTCTTCAACACAGTTTGCAAAGTGCAGTCAGGCGCAGGTTAATCCGGCTTTAAAAGGAAGCCTGCCAAAATATAAATTCAACAAATGGTATCAACAGTTAACTCACATCAACTTGAATGATCAATTCCGGTCGACAAGGCAAAGTGCTTATCATTTCTAACTGCTTACAAACCGCCAAGTTTTTCTCGCTCGACGTTGGAAAATCGTCCAACACGTAGCCAGCTTCCATACACTCACTTGAGACGAGCTTGTCATTAATCATTTGCAAAACAATATCGTCGGGCAAATCTCTTCCGGAACGAAGAAGGTTTGATATTTGATCCCCAAAAGCGGTGCGGCTGCTGAGCGTTTGCATTACCAAATCAGTGGCTAGGTAAAGTAGGGACAGTGAGAAACAAAATGAACAGATAATTATTCCAATTTCATTAAACGAGGCAACTTTGTCTGTTGAGATAACGGTCAGCTGACGTTTTGAGTACTGCTACAAACATTTTTCAACAAATGGCTCAAGAAATGTTCACTCGATCGTTGTCAAAACTTCACGCCCCAGTTTCCATGTCTGCGTGTGTGTTTTGTGCATGTTCGTTTGAGTGTGTACGTCAATGATCGAGACCGGGATTAGCGGTCATCTATATTCGCATCAGTTCAGTCAGCGAGTTATTCGACCGGAAAAAATTGCCTTGAAGAAGATCACATGTGGTAATAAAGACACCGGCAATATACTACCTCGGCTCACAAGGTCGTTTATTTCGAAAATAGATTTGCACAAAGCAAATCGCGTTGCACGTCCATTTTCAAATCGGACAGTGTAATCCGTCTTAGTTGTAATTAATACCAGAGGACATGGCTGAAATGAAATGGAGGTTGATTCTCTATTAAATTTAAGTATCGTAAATGCAGACAGAATTATTAATGTCTTCAGTGGTAGCATTTTATGATCAGGAAATGTATAGTAGACGAATTTCACTAAATGACGCTCGTATATTCCATGGTTGAGATGGTTTCCCATTGAAATGTTGTCCGTTTGATTGTAGTTACAGGTCCTTACATCTTGGATTACCACGGACTTTATGAAAAAATTGGATGTCTATGAATTCATAAATGCCAGACTCCATCACCAACGTTAATCAGAGTTGGCATAAATATAGTCAATCAAATCATCTTTTCTTTGCTATATCCCATTTGATGCTGTGACAACATATACAATACTAAAAATACTCATGCCTCATGAAAGGACTGGATTCCTATGGACATTGTGTCATACATTCGAAAGCATTTATCAAACATTTTGCCATTAGGTTTGGACAAACTACTTTCAGCACCATGGAAGAATGGGCCGATTTTGTCCTGTTTTCGGGAGCTCGACGGCTACCACAATTGCACACCATGCTTGAGATAACGTGTGCTGAAAGGGTACGATGCATTACCTTCGTGATACGTCTACCTTTACACTTCGGTTAGTGAGCGATCCGTACCCATAACCATAAGCACATTGTTACTGCTTGGAAATAACCACCTCAGAGTAAAAAATCCGAAAAGCTAATGTAATGCAGAGATTAAAAAAATTCATGTATTTGTTTGCCAAACACTGAAGATCGACCTTACACGCGGAGTGGATGACGGATAGAAGCATCCGGAAGTAAAATCAGGTTAAAGTAAGAGTTATTCATTTTACCTATAACGGCAATGCACATTCCATAGAGCGAGAAAGATTGCAGAAACTCCGGTGGGATAGTACCACGTTGTTACCTCCCAGACCCCCGAGTCTTAGCTCAAGTGAAATAATGCGAGGCTATCTTAATAGGAAGAAACCCATGACTCAATCAGGTCTAGTTCATCATCTGACTAAGGGCCAACTGAATTTGAAAGTCGGAATTATCTTAGGCTCGGGTTACCCAAGTGATCAGCCAAACCAAGAGGGCTGAAGTGTGGTCATCGCGACCGTTTGTTTTCTCTGAATGAAGTGATCTTAACACCAATGGATGATAACGAACGACCTAATATAGAATAAACGTTTCCAAAAGTCAGGTGATTTCAAAAGTTCGAAAATTATGGAATATTTCAATCTTTTTGTGAAATGATTTATCGGACTAAGAATCTGCGTGTAGATCTGTGGGGATTTGCATGACAGGAAATTTCGTTAGACATGGTAACAAAGTGATGCATTTAACCGAATATCCTCGGCATAGTACGAAACATTTTTCGTCCTAGAACTATGTGCACATTGACTCGCATCAGGTAAATGACTATTTTTTACTAGTGCGTTGACCTAGGTTACTGCAACCCACTATTCCTTTTGGCCTATTAATGAATGAACTGCGTCCGATTCATCGCTTATTGGTAGTTAGTCGTCATGTTTATTCCCCTGTATGACTTGTATGTCAGCGATTACGAACTTTCTTGTTAAATACGCCTGTCCACTACATGACAACCGCTAGTTGGCTTCATCCTTTCATGCGAATCCACCGTTCAATGAGGACTATCCATACTCATTCATGAATCTGATCTTCAATATCCCCGCTATAAATGATACAGTTTTGTTTCTCAAGATTCAAACGAACACATTCATCATATGCGGCTGACTGTAATGTATCACACATAATTTTTGACTTCGTAAACGTCCGCACTCCAGTCGAAAACAGCGGTTACACTCATCCTCAAGTAAAAAAAAGACAACGGGGAGAAAAAAACATTAGATGAGTGATCTGAGTATCGCACCAGGCTGTTCAGTAAACCAGTGGAGGCAGGATTCCGACTTCTCAGGATGCATGCTGGATGGGGGGCAACAGAGCTGCCGTAGTTACTGATCTTCCAGAGTACGAAAAGAAAAGCCGAGCGGTTAGAAATGAGTGTTAGTTGAGGCTAGAATCTTAGGCCAAAAGTCCAAGAGTGCTTTGTTCCGTTACGATGATTCATAGGAAGGCAAGGCCGGATCATGTCTGGATTGTCCGACGGGCCCGGATGGATATAGGTGAATGACGCACGGGATAAAACCCTGAACGAATGCGAACAAAGAAGCAAGGCAAGGAGCCAACTATTCGCTTTAATTTTGTAACAAAGAAAAACGATTCTTATTACGTGGCAAGCCCAAGGCCTGAGGGATGGGGTGGAGGAGGGAAGCTTAACCCTATCCTGTGTGGGCCCCTAAGACTATGAGAAATAAACGAAATCCTTGTGTTGATCACCCAGGGGGTCATTTTGGCCGCAATCGTTTGATTAAGGGGAATGGGATCGTACCTAAGTCAAGACGACCGACTGGAGCCGCTATAGTTAGTGGCAAAGATAAATCGATTTTAAAACAATGAGGGTGGCACTTCGAGAGAGCATGGTGCACAGGGTGAGCAGTTTCTGAGACTATCTCGTGAGCAAAGTGTTGATCCCACACTTTATTAGACGATTCCTTCAGGGATCTGGAAGTTGCACGGTGAATAAATGACGGCCCCTGCGAAGAATTTCAGTCTTGAGTGAATATGTGAAACCATAGAGAAGGAGAGGAGGATCGAAAGACCACACTGGAACTACGATCGGTCGCCATTATCAGTTGAGTTTCGGCATTCAGATTATATTCAGTGGTCAGAGCAAAGTTTGCTTGAAAATGAAATGAGCTACTTAAGTCACACAAAATCATTCAGTAGATCCTCACAATCTGCATTTCATTCAATTTAGGTTTTCACAATCGCCGGAACCCTGAAAACTACAAACCCAATTTTTACCAAGATTGCGAACCTGAACAGTTTATGCAGCTCAATACCCTTCATCGTCCAAAACCTAGATAATAATTAGAACCAATTCGTTCAGTTAAGGACGTCCAGTGCTCATGCTGCCAATTCCTTACCCGTTCAGAGTTGTGTCGACCATACACTCACCTTGTTGTAAATCTTATAACATAGTTTCTGTACTCTCTCCGTCTTTTTTTTTCAAACACATTTATTACTTTCTCGACTGAATTACATTGTGAGTTATGAGTTATAGGGTTCTGAAACCCTTTTCGGTTACCAAACGGGATTTTACCTGTTGAACAGTGCATTAGGATATCACAAAATAGTATTTAGAGTAGAGCATCAAAGATTATTAAAACCCATGGAACCAATATAGGGCTGTTTCATATTTGCTGTTAGGAGTCATTGGCAGCGTATAACTATGGCATCCGAAATGGAATTTAGATCCAATTCTTGAACATCGTAGTTTTGCTAACTGATGGCGAGTAATTTCGCGTGAAACCAATTTGCATTATTCACGCTGAATTGGAAGAAATATGATCACAATGTCTGATATCACTTGAGCAAGGTTCCACTAGAAAATATCCTAGACATCTCAATGTTCAGTTTGAAATGGCAATCACAGCGGCTTTACCTACCATAGAACAGAAAAATGACATTTAGATGTGTGCTCTGTTTATCAATCAAGTCCTCATGGACGGCCTCCCTCGAGTTGCCACTGATCTGGGTTTCATGTTTTAGTCCAATCGATAAGGTTCCCACAGTGCTCTAAGGAACATATGTTGTTTGCCTGTTTTGTTTTGGTTACTTTCGTTATTTTTCGCCCTAGTTACATCTAATCTTACCTCCTCAAATCGTATCATGTGTTGTTTCTATACGCAGTCTGAACTTAGGTAGATGTGAAATTGTGGTGGTTGTGAATGAAATTTAAATGTGATTGCTTGACTGTATAAAAAGCTGCTTGTACACAGATTTCCATGAGTACTATATATATAATATAATAAGGATCGGGTTCAGTTTTTGTATGGTGAAACGACTAAAGAACACAACTTTTGGTTCCGCGAAAAGTAATGAATTTGAAAAACACTTTGGATTCTATCCGTAACATATTGGACTGTTGCACCTTATTGTCTGAAAATTCTACTGGTAATCATTAAATATCTGAAATGACAAACATTCACAGGAATTGAACGTGAACACCGATTCTCGTAGTACATTTGTGACGTAGCCTAACTTAAAATGTGCGCTGCTCAGCTTTGACCACTCCACCCAAAGTACCGAGTAAGCATTGAAAGACAGTTAGTGACTCATACACATTAAACAGTGGACATCGGACACTCACCAAAGGATATTAAACATGGAACCATGGCGGGTTAGGAATAAACTGGAAAATCAGTTCAGGATATCGAACTACTAGGCATCAAAGGACGAAACCGAATAATACACGATCCATCGTGAACTGGCCATAAGAAAACTTCGTCACAGAAGAAAACGTACCATTCACCAAGCAACATCCCCACTCGCTGCACAATCGCTTGGCTAGAGTGGTTTTCCCAGAGCAGGAATTCCCAATGATCATGACTCGGGGTACTTCATGTTGCCAGATGCCACGGCCCCGACCAACACCGTACTGTTGATATAAGGGAGCATCCAAATTATCGTTTAATGCTGTTCCCGAAGCAGTTGGATCAGACGTGATTTAATTTGCATATCTAAATGCTTAAAGTCAGTATACTGTCAATGCACCTTTCAGTTCTGTTTTGAACTACCTCATTCTTGGGCTTTGTTTTAAGGCTGCGTGAGTATTTCTCCAACGTAACAAGCATTAAGCTAACGCACTGTTTACAATAACGTGCTCATGAAATACCGACAGATTAAATGAGTTTAAGAACCTGAATGCGTGCAAGTCCTATTAAACAAAAAATGTACCATTTCATCGTTTTTCAAGACAATCTTTTGCACGTCGTGTGGGGATTATTAAAACCGGTTCAATAACGGAATTTTCCAATCACAGTTGATTTGATTGGATTATGTTAAAGCATTTCCAGCGAAACAGTTTACGCCAGATTTGCATTTTTCACAATGATTACCAAACAATTTATTTCAGGTCGTCCCAATGAACGAACTTCAATTTGTCTATGATACCACTAAAACTAATACTAGTATTAGTGACCACTGACCCCTAAATGAAATGTCCGAACACCATTCTGCGTGGCATCGCAGCTGAGTTGGTAAAGGGTACGTGGTACACGTGTGTGGGTTGCATCTATGCTTTTGTTTGAATCCCGCCCAGGTCGAAGGCTTCTCACAGTCGAAACCAATTCTGCGTCCGTCAAATCTGCTAACCGAAATTCCTAACGAATAGCGTTAAAGAAATGAACAAAAATTTAGTAAATTAAGTAGAAAAGCGGAACTTCTTGGAAATCACGAACCGTAACGCTTTAAGACAGAAGGGTTCTTTACTTATTATCAATGACTTAGGCGCCCGTTGTAGTGTGATCACTGATTTTATGTGGTGCAACCGAGTTACGACAAAATGGGGTGGAAGCAGTGAGTTAAAACTGATGCACTATTCGGAGTAGACTTACCATATCATTGTCACCACACTGGCACTCATCATCTGATTCTTCATTCTCAGAATTTGTGCTAGGGAATAGGACTGAAGTGTCCATCCCAGGGTGTTTTGACATGATGGAAAAGCGCAACAGAACTGACTATTTAAGAAAACAAAACATTGAAATAAACAAGGCCGAGTGTCAGTGCGGCAGTGATGAAATTATATCCTTACAACACAATCTTTACGAATGTTTTCACTGTTGAATTTTGTCATAATATGGATGAGAAATTGCCTTAACTGATCGTCTGTATTGTTGCCAATAGATCACAGTAAGAAACATGCGCGCGGTTGACATTATCTAATTACTGAGTAGATAGTTACCTTAAACATTGTCTGATTTGATTTGGCCTGTGTTACGCAATGTCCCCACTTATCTCGGGAGCAGTATTTTTCGGCTTCCTACTTGATACAGCTTTATGTTTACAAGGTCCTCTAAAACACTACTTTCGCGTCGAAGTTTACGTTTATGTTTCGTAACGGCTGAGAAAAAGGGGACTCAGGGTTATGATCCATTCCTGAATTCTGTTAACAGCTAGTCAAAACACGCTGTATCTATAGCTTCCTCAGTCCAGAGTCTGGCTTCTGGCAGACTGTGTGGAGGGTTCGATCTAAAAGACTGCTTATAGTGTGTAGTGCTCCGGTGCGTTGTTACATAGGAAACCACGTAGGTGCAACATTAAGATCACAATCGGAGATATAGGTCCGACAAGCAAATTACCATTTGGTCTAGAATGGTGATATGGCCGAGTGCCATTAGGTCCCCAGGCCGGGGAACATAGTCGATGGCTGTTGTCATTCAAACCGCAACAGTTTTGTTGGACTTTCTGTAGATCGACGTCTCTAGTTTTGAGGATGCTTCATCTTTCTGAGCCATCTAAGTGATCCATCACTATTGCGAGCGGGACGTATCTGCTATGTTTAATGTGACCATGGGATACGTTAGGGCTTCAAATGTTGTCTATGAAATGACGTGAGGAAAACAAATGAAGCGGAATTGTCGTGGTGCATGAAGACCGGGATGAAATAATAAAAGGCGTACATACAAACATTGCTCAGCCCTTTAAAAATGTAATTAACACACCATTTAAGGGTTTGTGTAGTTCATAAATTCTCCTGATAAACACAAGCGGAAGAATACCGATCGTGCGAAACTATGTATTTCGGTGCTGCAAAAAAGTAAACCAGAGTTGTGATTGGACAGAAGAGATGCAGAATGACAAACCGACACAGCCAGCCAGTCGGCCTAGTACTCTACTCTAACCTCGTGAGGCTAAAAGCCATATAAAAAGACAGGTCAATCAGGCGATGGCTGGATAAACCGATGGAACATGCAATAATCTCACAGGCGTGGATGCGTACATTTTACTTCTTTCGATGGGTAGACTTTTCGCCAGTAGAGAGAAGTCGGTGTCAATCTACGTTGCGCTGGTGTGTAAACTCGTGGATTTTTCTAAGCAATAACTCCTCGAATGTCCTGTCCCCAGCTAGTCATCATCAGCAGCAACTACGGAAACTTCGCCACTGGTATAATTTGTCGAGAGTAATGGGTGGTGGTATTGGTTAGATTGGATAAGGAAGTATCGACGGCTGATTGTCTGACAAGCCGATGTGAATTCTAGACATAACTTGTGAATTAAACAATAGGTTAATTGATATGTGCATCATAGCCGCAGTATTTTGTGGAATATGATAACCTGTCGTGGGCTAATGTGAAAAGGTCACTTCCCTGTGAGTTGATCGGTATATATATATATATATATATACACATATATGTATATATATTCCATCGGCTTGAGAACAATCATGGTGCCAACGCAACAACATGTAAATGGAACTTCACAGAAGGGGAAAAACAGGAGGGAAAAAATAATAAACCATTAAAAGTCAGTTGTTTTTTGTTTTCATCGTATGCATTTTGTGATTTTTCGGCCGTTCTTTATTTGCGGACTGGAACAAAGTCTAACTTTTAAAGAAGGCATTTTGGCTGCGCATTGGTTTCGTTTCTTCCAGACTTCCCAAGTATCCGAAAAGCGGCTGTTTCTGGAGCGGTAATGGTGTCTTCATTAAATTACTCTTATGAATTATTAGAGCAAACGTAAGAACTTTAAACGTTTAATGTTGTACATCTGAGTCGGACATAGACCGTCGTAAGGTTCTGTTATTGTTTTTTTATGAATAAGGCTGAACTGAAGGAGAGGCAGGGCATATCGCGTATTTCCCTGACTACAGTAAAATGTCTTGGGACCTCAAACATTTTGCAAAAGGGAACTATGCACAGGCCATTTGTCCAACCCATTTTATTCAACGTCTAACGACCAAATTTAGGAACGGATTGATAGTAATCTAACCAATGCTCACTTACCTCCAATAACTGTGATGGTGATAAGTCGCCTCTTACGCGAACAATCTTGGAAGGATCATGTGAGGCGATGAATTCCCTTAATGGTCCTTCCATTTTGTTGGTGTAGAACTCAAAGTGACGGTCTAAATTTTCATCCAATTCTTCGTGTCGTGTGAGCAATCGGTTCTTTGTATGCTCATCAATAGTTGGAAAGTCTGGATGGCGTGTTCGACGCCCATTTGCGGTAGCCAATGATGAGTGGTCATAATTAGGTCGTGAATACAGTGTCCCATCTGCAACATCGATGCGAATAGCCTCCCAACGATCACGCAAGCTGTGATTAGAGATCTGCATGCAGGAAAGAAGGCAAAATACGCCCAAATGGAGCGCTAGCAGGATCCGAACTAATAATTAATGGTGGTATTAAGTACAAACAGAGCAGTGTGTTGAAATTTAATCCAATATTTGGATTTATGGGCCCACAACACTGGCTAGAAATGCACATATTTAAGAATATATAATCATTCAATCACGTACGTTCAAAGGTAAAGGTGGTAATAGGCAATATAATTTAGACAGATAAAAATCTTTTTCCTCACCTTCTATTACATATGAAGCAAATCGGCTATCGACAGTAGGCTAGGAAGTAGCTGCCAAGTATTTTTGTTATTGTATTTTATAAATGAAATACTAATTTCGAGATTCTATTGACGTTCCTATTAGAAACATGAGAGATAGCAATACCATTGAGTTGTAATTATATCTTATTTAATAAGAAGCGAATGCGAATGCGTCGCCGATCTATTTCACCGATTCCTATTTCACTTTTATTAATTTGAAGAGACGTTAGTAAGGTTAGTATGCAACCTTCTTAGTGGTTTACTGGTTCTGGTATAACTAGGTAAAACATAAGATACTTACATCTTCGGTTTCTCAGTCACAGCTAACAGAAAGTGAATCTTAACGTAAAAATGATCTACATCCGGTCTTGATCGTTGAGCTTAGGGTTCAGGTCATCTCTGGCTGAAATGAAAACTTTATTGCATTTGCGACCTAAATACCTAGCTTAGTGTTGAAGACCGCATGAAAACCCATCAACCTGACCAAGGATCAACACCACATTTCAAACGTTGAAAACGATTACAACCTAAATATCAACAAAGCTACAACACAGTCTCACGAAACAATGAAGGTGGATACAAAATAATAGAACTCACTTGGATTTCAATGATGTAGTCTGGACCATTCGGTAAGTTTCGTATAAGCTGTAACTGGTCTGGAATAGACATTTTCATTTCGCTGTGTGTTGGCATTCCATCAAGTATATATCCTCTATCTCTAGCGGCTGGACTTCCGACAGCCTCGCAAAGCAAATCCAAGACAAGCTGATCATCCAGGTCTTGGCCATTGACAAACTGATGCAAGATTGTTGTTCTTAGGGCTGATTTGCCTTCCAACAGTTTTCGCACCATTTCACTGGCTGGAATACGAGAAAAGTGGAAATTCGAAATATTCCAATCACACTCAACTTTTTGTATCTTGACAACGGAGATCAAAACAGCCACTCACCGTTGATCAATTCACACTTCCACAATTCACATAAACGTCTAGCCAGAGTCGTTTTCCCAGTGCAGGGTTTACCCAAAATCAACACTCGTGGTGGTTTATCACACCAAAGCTCTTCCAACGGCTAGAATAATTCCAGTGCTCTGAGCACAGACAATGGAAAGCTTACCTCATTTTGTATTTGCCTATGACGTGGGCAGTTACAGAATGTATCTTCTTTGATTGTGTGCTCTTTTGGTTCTACGAACAACTCCGAAGTAGGCACATTTGGGTTTCGAGCCATTACATTAAATTTGTATATCACCGTCTAAAAATAGAAACAACGATTTGTGGCAATGGTATTTCACATCTCCCAGAGAATGGACGAAAGATTTACGAGTGGCTTACACATATTTGCCTAATCCTTTGTATCCGAAGGCCAGTTAACGATACGACAGTAAGTGTGAAATATATCTTCAGCCTTGAACCCTTATCTCACTCATCAGGGGAGTTTTAATAATGCTAAATAAGGAATACGAAAGCAATAAATCGATGCGGTTCAGTTGTTTGATTCCTACGGTTTGTTTATAATTTTCTCACCAACGGCAACAAACTGCCAAGAAGGCGCGAATATCCCATTGGTAAAATAAAAATTTAGTTGACTGCAATCCATTACCACTTTTTTGGACTTATCTAACACTTTATCCCCATTGTTCTCTCTTTTGTAGCCTCTTCCTACGTTCTGAAATTTATGTCGTGCCTCTTCTTAGTCACTGCAGTATATATATATATATATGCGTGTAAACGCCTACAGAATGATGAACCGGCTCATAATGTGGCACTTCTAAACCAGTTTTGGTGACGTTATTTTGCCAAAATGACCTAGGTGTCAACCTCATCATTTTTCTATTGACCACACCGTATACACGGTTGCAATAGCTTCACAGCCTATACTTTGGAGTTCAGCTGAGGCACGTCAGTTGTTTGAAAGCATCGTGTGTTAGTCTTCTGATTTGATGCAACAGTCCTGTGCAAATTATAAGCAACTTTCCCAATCTAATATAGTCTTGATTCCCCAGAAAGTAACTAATAACCTCCGAAGTCTCTCATTAGAATGTGACAAATGTATCAAAGCATCGACAGCCTCGACTGGCATGCTCAGAGTTTAGAAGATTGATGCTTGGTTGTTTTATCATTTCGCAGATATATACCGAAACGATGTTCCAGTTGTAAGCAGAAAAGGATACGGTATTTCTTAACCAGACAGATATTTTAGCAACTCGTTCAGGGTTAGTTACTAGAATTTCTCATACTACACAACTGTCTCTTGCATCACTGTTCTGTATTTTATTCCATTTACCAGTGACCGAAACACCAGCATATTCTAATTCTTCTAGTTTGAAGGTAATCTGCGTTAAGTGAGATTGATATTCATTAATTCATCTGTTGCTTCGGTGCTAGAAATGTGTTTTGAGTACATCGGTCAATCACCAGCTTGCGAAGTTAAGGCCTGCTAGCCTAAGTCATAGATGAATGAAGGATACTTCCTCGAAAACCTATATTTGCTAATTAAATGTCGCGCGTGAAATCAGCGAGGGGACTATGAAACTTTGTTTGTCTAGAGTAACAGAGTACAATATTTTAGGGAGCATCAAGCGTTGCTCCAAAATAACTCATTTATCTAAAGCACTTACTCGGTAAGCGGTTGCCCATCAGTTCCAGTCCGCTGCATTGAATTCTGAATGAACAAAGTGCAAGCAGAATTTCCAAATGCAGGGGAACAGTTCGGTGAAAAATTACAAGGCGGAATTTTTCACGTTTGTTGCTATTTATTCAAGCTGAGTAGGACGTTAATCAGGGTAATATGTGGAAAGCCCTAAGCCCGCCTAATAATACCATGGAAATATCTGGTCAGACCAGCAACCTCTTTTCCAAACGGAAACTAGTGAAACTTACGTTGAGCATCGCACTTGACGACTGCTCACCGTCGATTCTCACCACTTTTGATGGGTCGTGATTTGCCGCGAACTGCCTCACTTGTGGAAGGACATTAGCATTATAAAACTGAAAATGACGGTCCAAATTTTCCGGTAGTTCTTCGGTTCTGGTGATGAGCCGATTTCGTGTGACTTCATCTAGGGCTGGGAAATCGGCATGTCTCGTACAAAGTCCTCCAGGCCGACCCGGATGGTGCCCCACTTGACCGAACATGCGAGTCGTATACAGCGTCCCATCGGTCACGTCAATCCGAGTAGCTTCCCAACGCTCTCGCAAAGCGGCATCAGATATCTGGAAGCGATCACATTCAACGCAGTTGATGTCAAGACCATTTGTGGCCAAACGGAGCAGCGCATAGCTATACTTCAGTCAAATAACAATATAACTTTGCGTCACAAACTAACAAAACAACCCTGACTATTCCTTTTCTCAAAAACAACGTTCTGCTTAATCATTAGTTTCAAAAACCCCTAAAGCAGTACGTATTTGTTGAACAACCCGTAAAAATGTGGGTAAACTTTTCTTCATAGCTCCCATCCATGATATTTCGTAAGTGAAATCCAAAATATATATCGCAATTATTTCCTAGTAGTGCGCGGGGTTTTGGAACCATGTTTGACGAACAGTCTTTTGGACTCCTTCTTTCATACAAAGGCCTCAGGTCAGTCGATCAGCATATCACCCTGAAAGAAATAAACTGGAGTTTCCCTCTAATTGGAGTTCATCAGTGATGTAAATCTGTCATCATGTTCAAGGTTTGAACCCGGGCTTTCCGATTGTAAGGCGTCTGTATGGAGGCTGCATCGCCGGATCCCCTCTGTGCTAAACTAAATCACACTGGATATTAATAAATATGTCACGTCTACCTGCGAAGAGCGTGTGAGATCAATATTACCACGTTTGAGTGGTTGCCTTTCGGAGTCCAACTTTCTCGCACAAGCTTCAGTTTGTCCAGCCAAACGTACCCTCAGAAAGCAATAGATGATATGTGCCATCGGGATTCAATGATAGAAAAGCTTAAGTCTGATATCTCCCGGGTGTAAGGCTGATCAGATTTCCTGGGGTTTGTGCATCAAAGGTGAAGTTGGAAGAGCAGTCAATTAAACAAATTCCATGGGGTTGTGATACGTATTTCCTGCTAAATCTTAATAGATCACAGATAAGGTAAATTATCGTGTTTTAACATTACTTATTAGAAACTAACCGATGGGATAATTACTTGAAATAGTATGACCACTACCCAATGGCTCCCCGTTAGTTTGGCGTTTGATGTGAGGCGGAGTGCACTCAATTTCTGGTGTCCCATTTGTGACAAGTTTGCACCCTCTAAACTAGTAAAGTGTTAAACAACGTGTGCTATTTATCTGCAACTGTCGACTTAAGTGCAAACTTTATTTAGGAAGTCAACGGACCTTACCCTGTCCCATTCAGTTCTCCGGTTCACAAGGATGGTGATTTCGCCTCGACTGGTGATGTAGCGGTTGCGATCTTAACATCAAGCTGAGCGATCAGAACCCAATGAAAATCAACAGCCTCAGCTAAGATCGGCAGAAATTTTCAAAGCCATTGAGCATTCCGACGAGACGGTTGCATCAGCGCCAAAATAAACCAGATTATGTGAACTGGATCACTTAGACACTATTTTATTCACCCATGTCAATTAGTGGGAGTAACCCTTTTTATAAGTAGTTGGCTTTAAGACAGTCAGTTAATTAGGCTTGAACTTCCGAGCTTAGTGATGAAACTTGATAAACCACTTTGAGTCAATTAAATAGTTGTCTGGCCACTAAACAATAACCAATAGCCCTTAAATGTGGTGTATGAAGAAACAAACTTTATAACAGGTTTCATCTATCCTCCCTCCTCGATCTTCGGTGCATTGTTACTTGTGGATAGATTATAAAAACCCGTATGGAACGATTATTGCAGCAACCTAAATATAAATCACCTGCTGTTTCTACTATGTGGATGCAAGGTTAACTGCAGACAGAAAGCAGTATGGAGAGAAAAATATACAACCACTTTTAAATTTTGACAAATATGTACCAAAGTGGCCTTCCAAAAACGGCTGTTGTACTTCCGCAGCTGGGAAAACATTTTGATTACATTCTTTACAAGGCTAAGCAGTCCCGGTTCTGAAGCAGGATAAACAGAGAACTGCACTAATTTTAACCATAACAAGCTTCATCAATATAAACGCTGGTAGGTGTTCAGCTGGCCTTATCAGTGCCATAATCACCAAAGAGAATTCGGCTGAAAATCGAAATGACAAATGGAAATCTGTTATTTGTGTTGTCTAAAAGCCGACAATCACCAGTAAGCCACATATCCTCGAAATGTCGCACCATCGTTCAGACTATGATACTAAACTGGAACGTATCTAACCATCTCTAATGGAACCAAATACCCGAATTAAAAACACAACCTATTCAATTGGTTATAACAACCGATAACAAAGCTAACCAATGTAGTGTTTGGTAGTTTGGTGTTCTACTAAACCTGAAGACAAATTGAACTCTGCCTCCTATATCCATTACGAACTAAATAAAATACCCTAATGGCAGCGCTACAATTCTTCTACAAGACATCTATTAGCTCTGTAATGCCTGAAAAATTGTCCCTTTCACTTCTGTAATTTCTTCAAAGACGTTCAGCTAGATTGCTCTGAAGGCCACGGGAGGTAACTGTTCATATATCTTGCATGAAATTCGTGCGCTGAAGGCAATAAAGGGGAGCTGTGGAAGCACAGTAGTGAAAGGTTGACTGAGATCTAATGGCTGGAAAAGGGAAGCTTGACGTATCCGCATGCTCGCTTCTGTTTTATTTAACAAGAATCAGAATCATTCCGAATAATAGAATGCAAAATACAATACGAAAACAATTAGAGCAGAAAATAATTGAAAAAGAGATCGAAAAATGCTATTGAACTGGTTTGCAACCATCATCCCACTTGATAACCTCGATACATCGAGTCAGCACACATCTTCTAAAGCAGTGATCGCCCCTTGGTCATCATTTGGCGATTCCAGCTTAACTTTGTAACTTATGGCCCGGAAACAATTTTGTCGAACTGAAGTCTTTCCTATTGACTTTCTAATACTGTAAAGCAACAACGAGGGTGTGTGTGCAAACTCGATTAGTATGCTAAATTCATGCAAGCGGAATTAAAAATTATTGGCAAGAAAGACTTCAAGAATTATCCTAGACTGTTTTCCGCATTTCCATTTACTCCACTTGTAAGATATAAGTCATTTAACAATTCCGATGACAGTCTCTCGATCCCAGTCTTGCTTCCAAGGGAAATCCAGAAAAAAACTGCCTAGTAATAGGGCGAATCTGCGTTGGAAAGAATTACCATTACTTTACTAAAGCAGGTAGATTCCGACTTCTTTCTTAATATCCATGATACCAAAAGTGTTTCGATGCATATCATCAGATTCACATATCGGCTTTGTGACGGTGAAGTGACTAGTTCTTGAAACTGACTTTTCGCCATATTCTATTACAGATGACAGACGTAAAATCGTAAGTTGAGCACAGGTGTCGAAATTTTTAAGCCAAAACTTGTCCACTCCATCGTTTCATCTTAACCACTAAACATGCAATAATGTGTCTTGATTCAGCTTTCTGTCACAGCACTGTCTAGCAAAAGAGAAATAAACAAAGGATTGAATGTTTTCATTGAATAAGTCACCATGCGATTTCATCACCCAACCCACCATTCAGCTCTGTAAGTCAAAAAGTGCATATGTATCACTCTTTAGGAATTAAAACTTGATTTTATACAGCTCCTATGTCATTTGAATTAAAAATGTTCCGTTGTGTTCAAAAACTGGAAGTATAGTTTTACACATCGGCCAGCGGTGGATGACAAAGTCAGATACATAATGAGAAACAGCATAAGCAACGTCTGCATGGCAAATTCAATCTAATCTACCCAAAATGCAGAATAAATTCATAGTTATTCGAGAAGAGCGAGACGAATTTGTAATCAGCGTGAAATTCCTTTTTTGCACATGCCCAATTTTCAGTAAAACCGTTTGCATATAACTGTAAAGTGAACAAACTAAGTGGAAGTGTCTAATTTTTCGGATGGTTTCCAGAAGAAAAACTCAAGATTTCGTTATTCGATAACAATTTCTTTCGTTGCTTTTCCGAACCCTGACAAACAAAACAGTTAGTCCAAAAATCTGCATACTTTTGGTCGAAGAAATTAGTCCCGAGTACCTGCTACACGCACTTTTTGAAATCAGGTGATTATCGACAAAGGTTTAGTCATGTTTAGACATTTGTTCGTGATTTGTTCTGCCTTGGATATCCCTTAGGCCGGCCGCAAACGCCTCTGCCCAGCGGACTGGTTGGAATTTCGATGATCTCCACTCGCACGACCTATTGCGGGCCTTTTAAACCAGTCTTCACGAATACACTGTTTCATGTATCTCAAGGTGACTGGAGGTCCAATGGGATTTTCATTAAAAGTACACATTTGATGGGCTAGTCGCTCACTTAGCGGGAATGGAAGACTTTGGTCCCAGGCCCGTGAACAAGGGAAAATTTGTTATAAGTCATTAAGAAAACTATCACAGAAAATAGTTGAGTGTTGTGAAATACAAAAAATAATTTAAGACTTCAGCGGTATGGCTATCAGTTTGATGCCAACAGATCAGAATAACTATTCTCATTTATTGTTTTCTTTAATATACGGAGCGAGCTCCAATATATTCAGATCTTCGAATCGTTTTTGCAGCCACTGTTTTATGTCAGCTCTAATGAGTTTTCATTTGCTGTGTATCATTAAGGATATTGCTTCACGATAGATGTCTTATTGCCAGCAGCCTCTGCTAACAACAAAAAGTATGTAATCAATCTCCCTTTCCCACCAATTCGACGACTACGGACGTGTGAATAAGCAGTGATTTCATGGAGTGAACGCAAACAGCATGGAACCAACCTCAATCAAGATCAAGTAGTCCACAGGTGGGACGAGTGAACGTATGAAATCCAGTTGTGCACCGATCGTCTTCGACTTTTCACTGTGTGTCGGGATATCATCTAGAACGAATCCGGATTCTGCACAACCGGGTGAAGACAGCTTGTCTAGCAATATGCTGGTCACAAAATTGTCAGACAAATCAGCACCGGAGTCAAATATTTCTCGTATCCGTTTACCCGTGGGAGTGTCCAGTCTGAGGTGTTCTTGAACTAGATTTGAGGCTAAAAATCGGATACATTTGAAGCGGTAATTTTGTCTTTAGGCAAGCAACAGGGCAGACTGCGATAAACAAATTTATAAAGAAATGGCAAGTAGTAAAAAGGCCTGGTTTATTTTCTTATCGGCTAAAATGGGGTTTTCATGAAGGGCAATCAAAATCGTTGAGGCCATTATTTTAATGAATGCATTTGTGTTAAAGTAAAGAGTTACGCAGAGAAATTGTATCAAATCGACAATTAACGATTCCTGCATTGCCATCAGTTTCAGACAGAAAACATCACTGCCCAGAGTATGCAAATTCTATCCAAAAAGTGACCACACTGATGTTGCCATAAACGTGAATTCCGGCTAATTCAACGCACAGAATAATTAACAAACAGATAAAACTACCCAGAAGCAATCATTTCCGCATTGCATTCTAAGTAATACTGGAATAAGTTGTCAGGCACCAGTTATTCTTACCATTTACCAGTTGGCAGTTCCACTGTGTACAAAGATGTTTGGCCAAGGTGGTTTTACCGGTGAATGGTTTTCCCATAATCGCAATACGTGGGGGGTTCTCGGCCCACAAATCTGACAGAGGCTACACGTAAACAAAGTGCAAAAAAGAAGAAAGTGAATGTTTCAGGCCTCTACATGTGTAGAACACAGACAGTTAGTAATTTATTGTACGGCGAAAAGTTACCTCCAAGTTCGTGTAGCGAGCACCACATCGTCGACAACATGATCCAGGGACGAAAGAGTTTTCCTTGTCCATGAATAACATCCGCGGAGGAATGCTTGGATTTTCCAATATCTTGCTAACCTTTTGGTGCAGCATCTAGATTCGAAATTCATGATAAGTGATTTGGCTAGATAGGCAGTCAATTTCTTGAAGATAATATCACTGAATAAAATTAAAATTCACCTACGTACATCTGTCTCATTAGCATTACTTAGCTTGGACTTGGAGAAGCCGTTTAGGTTGTCAGCTTTTGCTGATATCGGGAAAGTGAAATCATCTTTAACATTAATATCAGATATTTTGTTTCCTTTGAGAAAAAATAACGGACCTTTGTTTTATACGTCCGCTAAGTAATCAATAGTGGCAATGAAAAACGTGATGTAGAATGACAATAAAAACTTCACTGAGAAAAAACAAGTGATCTTCACTTGTACGAAGAAATTAGAGTGATAGAATGTTTCCACTTACTGTCATATAAAAGTCATTCAATTGTAAAAAAAGTGTGATGAGAGAAAGTGTTGCAACGCACAATCTGGAACTAAGGGAGGGAACTCAAAGGTCATGCTGATGACAAGTAGCAGAAAAATTGTTTTTCTGCGTGGTCGAGGCAGTTTGAAGCTGGTCTCAAGTATAAAACAACAAGCTCTGTGACTCCGATGGGGTTCTTTTAAGTGTTATGTTAGAAAACCATTACCTGAATGATTTCAGTTAGACTGAACATACAACTCAATGAACTACATGCTTTTTCATCGTTTAGTGGTGTCTGGTCTTCGTTCAGCAACTGCTGCGTAACTGTAACTGTCTCGAAATAGTGTGGAATAAACATCTCTTTCCTTGAGCAACGCAACGTGACACAGATTGCGCTTACGTGACCCCGTAACATGAATTCATAGACAAGTTCGGATGTCATCAATAGCCGCAATTACAGCGAAGAACTGAGTGTTCATTCGAACATAGACTACGGCTGCTAAAAACTACTCGAGGCTACTATGCGGCGGAAAGCTCCGTAAAATTGTCAGACTACATCAGAGGGAATCGGTTGTATGGAATAATCACAAGGGAAGTATTGACCGATAAAATTTCTGGATAAACGGTAACTAAGGCGCCGCCAAAAATCAATGGGACGAAGTGGTAGCACTGACTACTCCACGCTTATTAAGATTATCCTTAAACCAAATAAAATGATTCGGAACCTGCTGTTCAATTGGCGAAGTTTATCAGCCTAGGTGGCAGAGGGTTTTGTTGTCATTTTTGTACACCTTTAAAGACCGTACAACCTGGGGATTGCAATCACATCTGTATTTTGACTCATCTGGTTGACATTCCACAGACTTCGCTTCTTTTATCGGGTTATCCATCAGTTGCTCCTTATGATGGTTCTTCCTCATACTTGATCTTAATTGTCGCGCAGCGCTACGTTGGTTTTTTTGTTTTAGACGTTTGTCCACTCCAGCATAATTCCTCCAAGCACTTGAAGACTTCAAGCAGGTGTTGGGCGTGGCTCATGGAAAGCCGATGGAGCTGATCAATGAACATGCCTTAACAATATAGCCGGCCGTTGGGGACTAGTTTCCCGATCCTCTTCTATCGTTAATGTTTTGGTTTTGGTCTTTTGGGATGACCTCAGCAGTTTCTCTTCCTGTAACGCTACCCGCCCTTTCGCACGCAAACAGTTAATCACGTTTAGCAGATTTCTGCCATCAGATGTCGTACTTCTAATTCTCAATCTTCTTAATTCCCCGGACCTCAAAGCTGTGTAACACCCTCCAACTTTGTTTTCACACTCATTTACAGTCTTCTCTCCAAGAGCATGACTAGTAAACGGGCTCATTCCTGATTGGTTCCCAGCATTCCAAAACTGCAGTATGTCTTCGGACCACAGGGTTTGTTCCATATACTGCATTCCACTTTAGGTCAAATAGCAATGCTACTATCCATAGTTGCCTACTCTACTTTAGATCATAAAACCTTGATGCTTCGTTGTGACCGCCGATATTACGCCAGTCAAAAGAAATGTTTCTGTTCGACGGCTGAGGCAGATGGGCTACGTCATACAGATACCCTCCAGTGTTTAGCTCAGTGCACTGTATTTGAACTCCCTGAACAACATTGGAAAAGGCAGCATAATCCGACTCTGTTATCCACCAGGCTGGAGCAAGGAGCATACGGAAAGTAACTGGTCATATATACTGGCATATATGGTCTGAAACCGAAGTCAATGGCTTTCATACTATTAGGTTTGCTATGGGTGTCACTCATCCTTACTAATTTACCACAAAAATGCGAACAAGTAAAGTCAAGAAAGACATCTTGTGTGCCGGAATTTGAAAGCCGCCATCATTGGGCGTCATTTAAAGCTTTGGTAGCCCTGCTAAGGTTAAGGGATATCGACAAGACCGGAGTTCGCACAATACGAACCCACTTGACCGCTAGGAAAGTAATGGGACAAGGTGATGTGAACGTTAACATCTGGTGCGAAATTCATGGTTTACGACTGGTTGGACCTGGTTTTCTCCCAGATAAATTTAATACAACCGCGTATTCCCATGCGACAAATTAGACGCTTTCTAGCTATCTGGGAAACTAATCTTCATCAGACTCATCAAAGACATTATTTCAAAAGGACGGCGCACGCGCACACAACATTTACTGTTGACAACTGGTTGGACAAACAATCATCCTTGCAGTGTACAGGCTCAGAAGAACAAATACCGCAGTTTCCACAGACTCCACTGGATCGGAGAACGAAGAACCGGTTCTTTTGAAGACCAGTACAAACTAATTAGTGAGGTTGTTACTTTGTCATTTACTTTACTTTTTCAATGTAATTTCTCATTTGGAACGGTGAATAGAAGGAATCACCTATGGCAGATATGGGATTCATAAATATGCTGATTAATAAACATGAGGAGTGTTGAAGATGAATAATTTCGATTGGCTAAGGAGTGAAATTAGATAGTGGTAAGCATTCTAATTAACTCAATACAAATGGGCGTGTATTTCTTCTAAGAAGTGGCCACATGTATAATGTTGGCACCAGGAAAAATTGGCTGTGACACAAGAATATGAAGTAATAGTGATGGACAGACATTTAGAGGAATTCTGCAGGTAATTCTGTTGTGGTAAATAGCTGCTGTTACAATGTTTACCTGATTGAAAGATTTATCCGAGGAAACAATATGGAAGCTACCCGCAATATTCAATTAAGGTTGCGGGTTAAGATCTAGGTAAGAGCAGTTGGAATATTAGTAGAAAAAGGGAGCAACGCATCGGGTAACGTAACGCATTACAATGAACGAACGTTGTTTCACTGCGAAGATTGTGACGATATTGTGTTCAGATTGAAGTAAGTTAATATTAAAGCCACAGCTTATGGTGAAAGCTGATTAAGAGTAGAATGCGCAGAAGATGCGATGTGTTTCAAAAGCTCGTGCTGTCGCTATCGCTATCCCAAGCGCCTTCAGTCGGTTGTCACGACCCTAGTACAGTCCCAGTACGCCTAATCAAGCAAGAACGGTCGAATGGCCTCTAGCCGCTGAACACCAGTGTGTTTATTGAGTCTCACAGACAAACGGTTTAGACAAGAACAGACACGATGATTGCCTCGGGCAGATTGTTTCTTCTTTGATCTTCCTTCCGAATGTCGCCCTTATTCGTCTATGAAAGCGCCACGAAAACAAGACTGCTCTTTTTTGTCTCAGAGTCAAAACAAAGGCTTGGTTTCTCACTTTCCTTCGTCGCTTTTCAGGTGTTTGGCCTGCGTGTTATTCACCTGAGGGGCTTGTGGGACGAAGCTGTGTCCCAAATCTATTCGATCCTCACTGTCACGTGATGGATCGCACCGAAACGGAGCCCCTTTTATTTTCGAAACCAGCTCGTAGTGTCATTTCACGCTGTGACTGCAGTGGGCTTGAAAATGAGGGGATGATCCAGATTCTTTTGCAGCCGGAGAACGGCATTCAGGAGGAAAGACCACGGGCCGCGTAGGTTTCGTGGTTCGTGAAAATTCAAAGGCGTTCGTTGTTACTGTGACCACTGATGAGGCGAAGTTCTGCCACATGATAATTAGGTGATTCGCAGTTCAGGAATTGGACAACTTGGGGTGATCACTCTGTGAAAAACATCGGTCAACTTTCTCGCTTCTCGGCCCTCTGTTGGCTGCGATTCTCGTCTTGATGCTGGCAGCTTGGATGGTTACCACAATTTTGATTTGATGTCCGGCAAGATGGTCTCTCAGTTTCTGCATCTCTGCGCTATGTTGACGATACGTTCGCAATTATTAAATCTTGTCAACTGCAACGAACTTTCACTGTCATCAACGGAATTCTCACGAAAATCAAGTTCACTATGGAGACGGGAAATGATGACAGTTTACTGTTTCTAGACGTGCTCGTCACACGGACAAATACAGGCACATTGGAAACATCCGTATACCGCAAAAACACGCACAGACCAAATCCTATAATTTCAAAGCAACCACCGAAGCTGCCACAAGAGTAGCCACACTAAGACATTTTTCAAAAGAACACAATCCCACCGCAGCACTACGGAGCGAAGAGAACAAGAAGAAGGACATCTGTTTCAAATGTTTCTGCGCGACGGGTCTACACAAAGATTCACCAGACGAAGCATCAACAGAAAGACAGTACCGAAAGACGATCGCCAAACAGACCAAGACGTGAATCGTCCCGCCGTACATCGAACATATCTCTGAGATGACAACAAAGCTATTCAAGTCCAACGGAAGTGAAGTGGCGCACAGACCAGCAAGAACCCTACAAAATATTCTATCGAATACCAAAGAATCGAAAGCTGACAAGAATCGAACTTACGTTGTCTATGAAATCGACTTCATGGGCTATGAAAAACAGTACACGGGGCAAACCGGAAAGAAACTCGGGAGACGTATCTATGAGCACGAATTGGCAACAAAAGGTAGGATCCACTCTCCCTAATCTCAGTTCACGATAACCGGGAAGGTCACAAGTTCAATTTCAGAAACGTGAGGATCGTCGCCTAGGGCAGGACAAGCATTCGAGAGAATTTCCCGAAGCTTAACACTCCTCAGAAAGATCGATAAACAGAGACGTCGACCTGGACCACGTTTACCTATTGATGCGATCAAAGGACTAATCAGCACAAGCCAGTAGAAACGGGCGGTGATTCAGCCCACAACATGTCAACAGTAGACGAAGGTGAACAAAGCAGCTGGGCAGCATCTCTACCGTACCACTTCAGGCGGAATAACCAATCAAAAGCGATTAAAGACTGGGTGACCCATTTAGGCGGACGATGGCAACTAGACGCTCGCCACAATGTCAAAGCACTGTCGATGTCGCCTCGGATGGTGATGAAACGTTTGCAATCAAATTGCCCAAATCAGCGAATAAACCAATACCATCCTATTAAATCTGAGCTACGAGGAAGAACAGCACTCTCTAACCTTGTTTATTTATATATCCTTTAATGCTTGTCTATGTATTCTGAATCAAAGAAGATTGAATGGCGTGCGATTGATGTACCTTGTGCCTTAGACCTATTTCGTTTCAAATTTCTACGATTGTGTCCCCCAGTACTTGGTTCTACTGATATATTTAGTTCTTCAAGAATATTGAGAAAGGTGGGCGTGGTAGGAGTTAGCAGAAGATCGAGTCTGCCTAGAACTGATTTGGTGAACGTTAGGTTTGTGATGAACAACACCAGTAAAGAATATAAAACGATATTTAATAGTGAAGCATATAATGTTAATAACAGTGTTGTTGGTAGATGTAATGCGCCAACGTTTCGACTACTTTTTCAAGGCAAGCTTTACAATTATATCATTCACAATTAAAATCAGTATACGGCACATCGATTTTTTGATACACTCTTTACATTAGTTGGACCTGATATAAAACGATATTTCTTTATGACAGTGTCGTTGTATTTTCCTGACATCTTAATTCTCTTTAAAAGGCAACGAAAAACCCCTCTTCTTGGGCACACCGGATATTTTGATTTTATTTCACGTATTACTTCATATTCGGGAAAAATTTGCCTGGGCCACAATTATGTTGCAGTACGAGCGTATGTGCGGCAGATATCACTCAGGTTTAGCAACAAGACAGATGGAGATTGTACTGCACGAACAGAAATGCTGGAAACGCCATCGGAGAATTTTTCGAACATTTAAACTAATATCCGCAGGTCACCACGCGTATGATTGTCAGAAGGCAAGTTAACAAAAATCCACCCAGTCCATGAGAGTACGGCAGTATTCTCAAAGCCTAATTTCTTTAGGATTAGCATGATTCAATCTAGTTCACCTCAACGTTAAATCAAGGTTGTAAACTAATAAATATCACTATACAGTAGATCCCTTCATGGGCAGGGACCGGGTTATTTTCCAATCGTTGTACTCCACTCTGTAAAGAATTAACACCATCAATGATAAATTCCATCGGAATATTTCTATTGACCTAAAAGTTGCATCAGTCACAATAATGACACAGTTATAAGCACGACTTGAACGGTGCATGCAAAAAACTTTGAAGACATGCTAATCTTGATTTCAAAAGATCTCTGGTGAGAACTCGTTTCATTATTACCATTCACCCGAGAAACCAGATGTGATCTCTGGAACGCTATAATTTTCTCCACACACAGCGGGGAACGGGAATGTATTAAGATGCGTTTCAATAATAACCCAGTGGATTCTACAGTGTCCAAGCAAAAAATTGCTACATACCCTAGTGATAAGCGATTTTTCAATCTGTAAAGGGCGATCAGCTAACTAAATGTCAACACCTTCGGCGCTTACTATCGCCTAAAATATTGAGGGGACATGGAAACAGATCTACAGATGGCACACCCCCCACGAATTTTTGATTTTAATCACACTGATATATACATATATATATATATATATATACAGAAGCAGCAAGAAGTATCTGGAAGCGTAAACTAAATTCGCCCGGGAGCACGCGACCGGTTTCGCGGTTATTGTCGCTCGTCAGGTATGCGTACACGATGCTCTCTTGTCCAAACATCCACATACTTGTACACTCCAAATTGATATTTCTCACCAGAATCGAATCTGTAGCATCAGGAGTGGGCATGCAAGCTCTTCGTCGAAGAGTCCACAGAGTCTACAGTTTCGATTCTGGTGAGAAATATCAATTCGGAGTGTAAATCCAGATACTACTTGCTGCTTCTATACATAAATACGTATGTTCTGGGGCATTCTGCCCTCGTTCATAAGGTTGGCTCATCCCAACTGACAAGGAATGATCAACGAATCACAGTTGTGATTCTTCTGTGGATTCTTCAACGAAGAGCTTCCATGCTACAGATTCGATTCTGGTGAGAAGTAAATATATATATATGTATATATATGTATATATATATATATCGAAGCGTCACAATAAACGTCACAACTCAGTGTACGTCTTCTCACCTTTGAATTACATTTATATATATATATATATATCGTACGCATGCATGTTCATGTAAACATGTGACGTTTAATAATGGCGCGAACATTGGCTTTTCTTTTGTTCGTAGTATGGCAACCCGATCAGCGGCTCAAAAATATCAATACAAAATAATGAGCAGCGGCTCAAACCTTGTACAGATTTCTCGTTTTCAGTAGGAATGATCAATCGTGAATACTCACTGGTCTTTAGTGAGAAAAATACTACCAGTAGCGACGGACTAACAGCCGTATAATGGGTCCGTGAGTTTAAACCACCTTTTTTCCAGCTAAAGTGGCTAAAACAATACGTTGGACATAAATTTCCAGTGCTAAGTTACAACAACACTCTCTGACTGGTATTTCTAAAGCCAAGATGGTATTATAAAAAGATGATCAAAATGAACATACATAGAAAATTTCATTCATGTCCGCATCACCGTCCATGGTTATGATCATATCACCGTAGTGTGTTTCAAACCACTGATGCAACTGAGGCTCGACAACTTCATGATAGAACATATTATTCTGCTCTATGCTCTCTTCCAGTTCTTCAAATCGTTTAATCAGCTTGTCTGCGTCAGCCTCCCGATCTTCTTCAGAGTTCCCAGCGTTTGGTATGGTTACACAACAAGTTGGAACCAGGTGACGTGCACCAGAGCGTAATTTGTAAGTTGAGTCCATGTACAAAATGCCGCTGTCCATGTCAATTTTAACTGAATGCCAACGTGCTCGTTGTATTTCATACGGCATCTTAAAAATGAATATAAATGAAGAAAAACAAACTCAAAAAAAGAGCAACCGATTTTCGCGCGGAGTAATTGTAAGAGGATTCTCTAATGAACCATTGTTGATAAAACAAATATAGCAAAATTCAAGCTACATTTTGGATTTACTTAAATAATTTAGCTGAAGCTTCTCACAGTTTTATCAAAGCAATCGAAGTGTCTATATCTGGGCTCACCTCATCTGCTTGCCCAGTAAAGTGATGGTATTTCGATTTAGTTAATTATAAATGCTCTCTTTTCCGTCAAACTCATGAGGACTAGGACAATTTTGTATCGCTTCCAATTTCAGATGTGACGACACTACGGTATCATATTGCTGAGTCTGATTTCCAGCGGTCGATGGGAGCTGGGTCAGCCAACGCGATTTAGTCATTTCGTTTTGGCTTACATATCAAAAGTAATCTGCACAACTGAAGATCAGAATGACATAATCTCAAGCCGAAATTTCCTACAACGATCAATTTGACTGGCTGCGTTACGAGTATGTCATCCTCAATTCTTTTTTTCTTGCCAGATATTTGATTCGATTGCGGTCTCCGTTTGCCGCTACAATCGATCGGAACCATTTTTGTTTAAAACACGATCGATTCTCAACATGGACTGAAATCCCGCATTGCTGCACCTCAAAGTTCTTCTCATCCATCTAAAAGAGGCACTCGTGCTAGCTGGCGGGCAGCTCTAAAATGCACTACTCAGACCAAGATGTACATCCTGGCATTGTTGAGTACCAACATCAGCTTCTGTGTTT
>LUCM01000231.1:74383-96735 GCA_008360955.1 Fasciolopsis buskii
TCTCTCTCTCTCTCTCGGTCAGCCTACACATCCGAAACGTCTTACATCAACTCAAAGCACTTACCAGGGTTGATTCTGTGAAATATCTAGGAGTCACTGTTGATAAAAATCTAAAGTGGACTTGTCACATTTCTACTTGTGTAAGGACTCTCCGACGGTTATCATTTCAAATCAGGAAGCTACGGCACTACAAGGTGAAACAAAATACCATCTCCCGATTTGTATACGAATGTGTTTCCAATCCTTCTTTACTGTTCTCCCGTTACTTTTCCAGGTTTACTTAAAAACACTTTAAAATTCTTCGCCGGGGACTATCAATTATTAGCCGTGTGTCTTTCATACCACTGAGTGAGTTGTCCTTCAATCTATGTGATCAGTATTTATCAGCATGTGAGAAATTTGCATACAAAATTCTTTCAGATCCCACGCTTCCTCTACACATCGATCCTTCAAAGTGCCGCACTCAAATTTCTACACGACCCGCTTTTCGTTCCACTACCTCTAGACTCAGTATCCCATAGGAACTCCACTATCCCATATTTAGCACGAATTTTGACAGACCGTGACCGTGTTTTAGCCGAATTCCTGAGCAACCAATCACAATGTGCTCTGATTATTCCTTGATGAGTTTTTTCTACACATTTACAATGTGATGGGGGTACAATTTTCCCCATTTTTATATCTTACCCTCACGTTTTTTGACCGAAATGTGACATTAATTATGTACGAAAATGTCTATAAAACAATCCGATACAATAAAATAAATCCTGGGATTCGATGATGTGTGAGTGAGCCGAGTTTTGCAACCAATTTCGTCGAAGATAATTCACATTCGTACTATCCACCATGTGATGCGAATTATCAATTAATCATTAAACAGCACGGAGGCACTTTATTTCTGCTTCGTTCTCGCTAGGAGTTATCGGGATTTAGCCAACGTTCCCGAAATGGACACTCACCTGGGATGAACAATGGAGTAAAAACCCGTTGCAATTGCGGTATCAGACAACTCCTGAACGGTCTTTTACTCATCAGCACATGACGATATTTCATCTAAACATTACAAACCCAAGAAACTTGTCTTCTGTCAACCGGCTCTGAAACTCAGACCCATATAATTTAAGCTGGAAGCACAAGTTTCGCCGCTTCCGACTTTAGTCCGCAAAAACATCCACAAGAAATATAATGTAATTTAAGTCAAAAGTATTTCTACACAGCAATGTTATCTGCTTCGTGGGCAATTAGGAACATGCACATACAAGAAAACAAACATAATCGATTTGTTTGAATTCGATGGTTTCAACAAAGCGGTTGACAGTAAATAATCCGACAACAAATGTGAATTTCAGAAGTGTGCTCGCTAGAACAATGCTGCAAATATCCAAACATCCAAATTTCTAAACTGCAAAGATAGGTCCAGTGGCTTTCGACAGTATACGATTTCGTCGGACTCGTTTAATTTTTTCATAAACAAGGTAGTATGTTATGCTTTAAGAGTTCTTAAGGATGTAGTGACTGAGCTGGCAAATGGGAAGAAGCTGAGTGATCCAGGTTACGCTAACAATATTAGGCATTTCTAGAAGCGCAGCGAGCATGATTAACATACGCTGTGCAGACTGGCAAGATACATAGTTCTATGGCATATGCTTTACATCCTCAGTGTAGAATGCTGTTTCAGGACTGGACGTCAGTGGTTCCGCAACTGATATACAGTTGGAAAGAACTAGCCGTTGTCGGTCGTTTTAGTTATCTGTGGAGCTGCATGGCGAAAGGCAGTATCAAGGTACCAGATAGGTGCTGCACGCTGTGAAAAAAATTGTGGAGCTGACCTGATAATTCTGTAAAGTTGAAAGGTCTTCTGTACAGCGCGATGGTGCACTCAGTCTTGTTGTATGGTTGCGAAACATAGAGTTCGTCGCTTGCAGATTTTTGCTCATCGACATTTACATAGTATCGCAAGGACTGGATAGTGTAACCGAGTAAGCAACGTCAAAGTTAACAGTCGAATAACGGGTACGGGTTAAGAGAATCCTACATATAAACAGATACAACTTAGCAGATTTCGTTTATTGGGGTACATGTTGCGTACGACAAACGCATATCCATCGTACCGTGTTCCATTTTCCGCTTCTCTTATGGTCTGGAAGAAACCATGTAAGGGTCAGTGGATGAGGTGACAACATGGGATAAGAAAGTGCACAGATAACTTAAGCAAAGCATGCGTCTCGCCTTCGTGGTTGATGTCCAGAAAATCCGCAAACAGTTGACTGAATACAAGGGAAGATTTAACAGCAAACGAACAACATTGATGACCGTGTACCAAAATTTCGCTGGATCCGAAACATTTGGACAATACCCGTTCCTGCAGTTAGGCTATATTCCGCGCATTTGTCTACAACTCCACGCTTTTCTATTGCGCAGAAGATTTCGAAATATGATAAAATACTCCAGATGCACAGATGTAGAAGTGCATAATTCAGCTGGTTAGTTAACATGTCGTTCCGGCTGGTCTGCTGGATGTTTAAAGGAGTACGCAACGCTGCTCTGTAAAGACAATTGATTAGTTATCCGTTTCTACCTTAGTTCCACCATTGAGCATAGCCCTTACTAAATCACAACTAGTCGACTAAAATGTATGACTTGAATCCAACGTGAAACCTCTTAGATCTACTAGCCGGGTGCTCATACATTTATGCAAGTTCTCAGTGCACAAAACTTATTAATTATGGATTTGTCGACGACTGAGGTTACATAGAGAAAAGTACAATCAAGGAAAATTTTAGCAACACGTCGAATTGCCAACAGAAAACACGCAATACACTAACAAACCCTACAATCGCTTGTTTCGTTCCCATAGTTTCCATTATCACCATCTGAGTGAGTGCATGTATGACCAACAAAGCGATCACGCACTTCAAAGGTTGACAATTAAATATTGAGCACATGTACTCATCAAACTTCAGATCGTGCTTTGCTAGCGTCTTTAATGAGAAAACCCCTGATGACGTCTGCCTTTTTAAGCAAATCCAGTTTTGTGCATAGTCTACCGATGCCCCGATGACTGTGGGAATCAAAATACTCAAGAAGCATCTAAGATAAAAAATTGTTATAATAAAACTTTTCCCCCTTTATTTCATTGCTTGATTCACCCACAAATGTGCTTCGGCCAAGGTACCGGTTGTCCCAAACGTGGCCTCTGCGCCAGGAAAATTTGTGCAAACATTTCGCAGGGGTCATAATCGAGGAAAACAAATTTGCCGGGTGAGTAATTAACACGAGTAAGCAAAGTGTTCCCTATGTGTATACTTGTCGTGGAGCAGTGCGTCGTAAATCAATAGACATAACCGAACGAGATGTCTAGCTCAGGAGATAACTATATGAACTATGTGAATATTCCTGTGAAATCATTTTGAAAGGACCAAAATTCAGCACCCTTAGAGACAGATTATGTCGATCGAACAAAGTAGGTTTCTAGGGCTCGCAACAAAAATATAATCATAAGAATAATAATTGTGGCGTTATAGACTTTTTCAAGAAACAGATTGGTAAATGTCGCCAGTAATCTCCGTTCTAATCTTTATGCCATAAATGTTCATTCGCGTATTTCAAATCAAGCCATGCCCGAATTTACGCAGTGCTCTTTGAATACGACACAATGAATCTGATTCTATGAGTATGCTTTTTGATTTATTCCAACCCATCCCCTGTTTCACGAGAACAATGCGCCGCAAAATATCTTAACAAATATTAATCGAGTTGCCAACCCAGCATATGGTATGAAGATATTAACGAATTTAGACTCCGTCATATTATTATTGGATAACGTGTTTGCGAGTGAAATGAGGAAAAAATTGAATTGTTGGTAGACTTAACAAAAGAAATTGTGACCATGATCTCCAACCACACAGTTTGTGGGACAATTTTTCTGATGGCCTGTCACCGGCCTTGGCTCTTTGTCCCAGTGTGGATAACTCAAAGCGCATTTGAACTACAGCTGGGTTTTTCCCAAAGCTCAATGTATTGCTAATCGTCTTGACATACTCAGAACAACCGAGGGCACAAGCCTACCGCTCAGGTAGGCTTCAGCAAGTGCACTGTGGTCTTGCTGTACATGCGCAGTTCCGTAATGTATAGCATGCGCCAAAATAACCCAAACGGACTGAAACTGGAGCAAAACGAAAATCCTTAATCCCTTAGCTCAACATAAACGAGTCCAGAATTTATATGATGAAAAGAACGCCTAAGAAAGGGAATGCAAGCAATATTCGTGTACTCGGTGTTTCTTACATCACTTGGTCCGGTTGTTTCATTTTCAGGCAGCCTTCTGTATGAAATGATTTTGTTAACTGCACCCGGTTGCAGTTTGTCAAACGGCGTAAAGAGTTCTGAAAGGAAATTTGAACCAACCATTCCCATTTCTCCCTTATTTGTACCACCCACTCATTGCTGACTGCCTTCTGTGGAACAAATCTCGTTTTTTGTTTTATCGCATCAATTTGACTGTAGCGTTGACAACCTGGACTCTCGCCATTGCCAGCAGCGTGGGTTTGCCGTTGATTGACTTTGTTTGACGCTCCTTGTCCTTCACGTGTTTTTTTTTGTCAGAAGGCGGAGTAACAGAGCCCCAAAGGAACACTGTTGAGGTTTGGTTGTTGTGCTTAATTAATTTGTTCTAAATAGCACCGTAGTGGTTTGGATCCGCTTTTGTCTTGATTTGGGTCAATTTTGTTGCTATGCTTCGCTCAAACGTTCTGTCGAGGGGCTTACAAACGTTTGCATCCGGAGAAGAAGAAATCTGCACCATCTACTGAGAGGAGAGGGGTGCCGTTCACCGTAGGCGCCGTTGAGTAATCCGCAGACCGGGGACCATTGAAGAAGTCGAGATTGCCTTGCATAACTTTGTGCAAGCAAACCCTCGGATCTTCACGCTGCAACTGGCACTGCAGCTTTGCATATACTTCTTCAAGACGATTGTACACCACCTAAGCCTCATTCCTTTCATATTTAATCGCGTTACTGAATTGAAAAGCCAAGTGGAATAAACGTGTCTTTTTGCGAATGGTTTGTTGTGTGTAAAGATGTTACCTTTCTAGGCGAAGCGGTATTTAGTCTTCATGGTGGAATAAAATACACTAGGCGCGAAGCAACCTGCGGGTTGTATTAAATACGTACGACCGTTTCAATCCCATGGTTATCGTATGGTTCGACATGCACGGTGCGACGCTTACTCAGCCATGCTCCTTCTACGGGACCGTGAGCGGTTCAGCCTAATCATAGATGTTATCGAAGTTTCTTTCGCACTACTTGACATCATTAGAGGATGATAAACGAGCCCATACTGACCGGTTTATTTTGCCAAGCCTGTTTGGCTGTAGCTAAATGGACGTTTTCCTGGTCGATGGATTAGAAGGAGCTCCCCGACCACGCGGTCAGCGAAAACCTCAGAATTAACCATTTAGAATTCTTTTTATGAAATCGACATGAAAAGTATGGTCTACATATCACAACCATGAACACTGCAGGAGTTTAAGGTTAGCATTCAAACAACTTCCGGACACGTACCAATACGGGATGGCGAGAATACTGGTGCAAATCTCGTCAAAAAAGTCCACAAATGCTTGGAATTTGCTAGGAGAATATTGGAGCACTTATTTTAAACTCATATGAGATGTTCTCTTCCATATTACAATATAAGTTATCCTAATACTTATTTTAGCAATCAAGTTAGATTTTACAGTTTCCAGAGACAATGCAATTAGATTATTGTTGAAGGACGAGTAATAATATACCTCATTAATTTCGCTTAGGTAAGCAACAGATTTCGTTATAGTTAGCTGGTTAGGACAGCAAGCCAGAAAAGCACAACGTTCCCAGAGGGTGAGGAGATATGGTGACGGATGGTTGATTAACTATCAGGAGTCGACTGGAGCGTTGAGGGGAACAGGTTGGAGACCAGTTTAGTTGGTCCACCACCACAATAGACCTTCCGCTTCTGTCTGTAATGTAACAAATACAGGCAAATTCCTTTTAAAATGGAGATCATCAGTATTTTAGGATTTTCGAATAGGCGGATGATATTGTGCTAAAGAGTGACGGCTCAAGTGAATTGCAGTTTTTCTTTGATTGCCTAAAAATGATCTAAGCGTGTTTCGGATACCTGTTGGACCTAGTAAAACAGCGTTTCGAAGCTGAATCAGTTCAAAAATTGGAGATCTTTATCGCAAAGGAAGAATCCGGTGAGGTAAGTTGGACGGTTATATCTCTGCAAGTGGTCACACACGGGAAGAAGTGTCATCGCACACACACAAAACGCGGGTAAGATTTTCAACAATCTCAGACAGTCGCGGCGTAAGCGCAATGTCCGGTTAACGATCAAATATCGAGGTTACAGAAATACATTGAGGCTGTAGCCGCTATAAAGCTTAAAAACATAGCACTTGGGAACACGTGTAGTGTCCTTCGCTGTTTGGAAACAGTTTTCTCTGCATTATTGATAGAATATGGTTAGAGAACTTTAAAGTAACTCAGACGGTAATGGTACAGTATTGGGTCATGGAATTCAGCCTTTAGAACAGGCACTGAATCATCATAGGATGGGCTGGTTGGTGGATGCATTGCGCCTCGTGGCACGTTGTTCGCCGAGGCCAGTAATGGTTCGAGGATGAGACGGTATACTAGCCGATACAATCATATGAACCAAAAGACTGACACGTATGATTAAGTTTTGAGCTAAACATCTCGTTCGGTTATGTCTATTGATTTACGACGCACTGCTCCACGACAAGTATACACATAGGGAACACTTTGCTTACTCGTGTTAATTACTCACCCGGCAAATTTGTTTTCCTCGATTATGACCCCTGCGAAATGTTTGCACAAATTTCCTGGCGCAGAGGCCACGTTTGGGACAACCGGTACCTTGGCCGAAGCACATTTGTGGGTGAATCAAGCAATGAAATAAAGGGGGAAAAGTTTTATTATAACAATTTTTTATCTTAGATGCTTCTTGAGTATTTTGATTCCCACAGTCATCGGGGCATCGGTAGACTATGCACAAAACTGGATTTGCTTAAAAAGGCAGACGTCATCAGGGGTTTTCTCATTAAAGACGCTAGCAAAGCACGATCTGAAGTTTGATGAGTACATGTGCTCAATATTTAATTGTCAACCTTTGAAGTGCGTGATCGCTTTGTTGGTCATACATGCACTCACTCAGATGGTGATAATGGAAACTATGGGAACGAAACAAGCGATTGTAGGGTTTGTTAGTGTATTGCGTGTTTTCTGTTGGCAATTCGACGTGTTGCTAAAATTTTCCTTGATTGTACTTTTCTCTATGTAACCTCAGTCGTCGACAAATCCATAATTAATAAGTTTTGTGCACTGAGAACTTGCATAAATGTATGAGCACCCGGCTAGTAGATCTAAGAGGTTTCACGTTGGATTCAAGTCATACATTTTAGTCGACTAGTTGTGATTTAGTAAGGGCTATGCTCAATGGTGGAACTAAGGTAGAAACGGATAACTAATCAATTGTCTTTACAGAGCAGCGTTGCGTACTCCTTTAAACATCCAGCAGACCAGCCGGAACGACATGTTAACTAACCAGCTGAATTATGCACTTCTACATCTGTGCATCTGGAGTATTTTATCATATTTCGAAATCTTCTGCGCAATAGAAAAGCGTGGAGTTGTAGACAAATGCGCGGAATATAGCCTAACTGCAGGAACGGGTATTGTCCAAATGTTTCGGATCCAGCGAAATTTTGGTACACGGTCATCAATGTTGTTCGTTTGCTGTTAAATCTTCCCTTGTATTCAGTCAACTGTTTGCGGATTTTCTGGACATCAACCACGAAGGCGAGACGCATGCTTTGCTTAAGTTATCTGTGCACTTTCTTATCCCATGTTGTCACCTCATCCACTGACCCTTACATGGTTTCTTCCAGACCATAAGAGAAGCGGAAAATGGAACACGGTACGATGGATATGCGTTTGTCGTACGCAACATGTACCCCAATAAACGAAATCTGCTAAGTTGTATCTGTTTATATGTAGGATTCTCTTAACCCGTACCCGTTATTCGACTGTTAACTTTGACGTTGCTTACTCGGTTACACTATCCAGTCCTTGCGATACTATGTAAATGTCGATGAGCAAAAATCTGCAAGCGACGAACTCTATGTTTCGCAACCATACAACAAGACTGAGTGCACCATCGCGCTGTACAGAAGACCTTTCAACTTTACAGAAGTATCAGGTCAGCTCCACAATTTTTTTAGACGGCGTTCAGCCTGCCTTAAATTCACAAACGTTTCTGGCGTGTTCTTTCGACTATCGGCACTGGATATTCTTGTTCATTACACGGAAACGAAGGCTTCTTTCACGTCGAGTGACAGTGTGATTGAGCCTTCTAATATACATTCATATATACCATACAGGTGTGATAACAAATGTGGTTCCGACGCAACAACATATCAATGGAATTATACAGGTGTTTTCGCTTTACACATTTTGTGATTTTTGGTTGTTTTCCGTTTATTTCTACAGACAGGCTATGCAGCATCCGCGCCGATGACATCTGTTCTTAGCCATATCTCTAAGGTCATCCAACTGACAACAATTCTCGCCTATTGGGTCCCAACCAGCAAAGCAGGAACCACTAACCAAGGTCAAACCCCAAGCTAGTTTCTTCATTCTAGTCGTGCAACCCGCGCAGACGATATCTTAATGAGATATCTATTTGTGGCTGAGTGAATCACGCTACTTAAATACTGAATTCCCGTTTCACCGACGGAGAAGACATCAGTCCGCAGTGTCCATTGTCTGTTGGGCGATTTGCATGGGGCTAAGCTCACTGAAGGAGCCAAGATTCAGAGACTGAAGTGGCTTGAGGAGATACCATCTAGGAGAATGGAAATCATTTCCCTCTCTTTTACAATGAACCGTTTCAAATATCGGGAACATTATCATTGAGGACATCATAAGCGGGCAGATCGAAAAAGGCACCTGGGGACGGAATACAACTTGAATAAATGAATGGAGATCACAAGAAATAGCACACTATCACTACCTTCTCCGCTGGATCCAAAGGGGAACGCGGTTCTGATTATTCCGCATGACAACTGATGTAATGTGGAACTCTTTGCAGTCATGCAAATCGAGGGAAATGAGCGGCAGGTACTGACAGGGAGTCCATTGGTTATGCACAGGTACGATTAGGTTACTCATCTAAGGCCTCTGGTTCTCTTGGAAGAACCTGCCTGCTAAGCAGCGGGGTTGACTGAGTGGAACCCTCTCTCCATGTATCATTAACATTTTCATCCCCTTTCCTCAATGATCTTCCAACTCAAGTCAGCTTCGAAACCTAGAGGACCAGGAAACTAATTCATGAGACCCCTGTCCATTGACCCTCCAGGCATGATTGAATCCTCGGCTTGGGTAAACCCATTCCGCATACCTCATTGGAAGCACGCACGCAGACACTTAAAAATTCAGTCTCGTCGTGACGGTACGGGTAGTCCATCAATCGTTTGTGTAAGATTTCATATTCACAAAGTTATTTACAGCCAACGTTAGTATGGTTCGCAGCGGGCTGAGCAGAGCCCTCATGGGTATCACCAATCTCAAACCTGAAGAGAGAACTGAGAAGCATAGGTTTGCACAACGCAGCCGGGAAATTTCTCTGCACACTTTGGCATATTATTCTTTCGATAATTAATCCGTTCATTTGCTCTTCTGTGTCCTGCCTCGGTCGGCTTCTGCTAAACAGCGATTTTGCCGATGCTGAGCTATGGACCAAACTTCTCCGACTCAGATTGCATGAATTTCTGAACATTTAGTTTCACTGTTACTAATATACGATGAACGGGAAAACCCATCTGAAGCCGAAACGTAAGCTTATATTCGCAAAAGCTCAAGAATGAAATACAAGGACACCAATACTAGAATTCAAGTGGCTGTCCTTTTAGCCAGTAATATGAACCGTTACAACAAGAGTTACAACGAACAGCACGGTTAATGTAACATGATAATATAGTTTCCTAACAATCAACTGAGCATTCACACCACGTGGTGAACTATTTAATATAAATAGGAAGTAATTTATCCCTTGCTTTCAGCTCACCATTAGCAAACCACCTTCGCTATGAATCATAAATGATGCCTACTCAATGCGCCCGACCTGAAGCACGAACCCCGGAGGAAAGCTTGTGAGTCGTACACCCTAGACATTTCGTCAGCCGACAGGTTCTCATCGTTTGGTTGAACGTGAAGAACTTTAACGAAGATGACACTCAAGTGAGTTACACGTTTATTGCAACGTAAACCAATTTCTATATTCTGAGTCTTATTCGTGCATTTATAGTGTACTCTTCCGAACTATTTCTGCGCAAGATCTGTGTTCTGATTCCAGGTCCCAGTTAGCGGTTTGCTGAACGCCCTCGCTATGTTTTTGGCCTCCTTCTGGGTATGTTGGTCTGACGTCATTCAGTGTCGACTTACACTGCCGTTCTTGGTGGAGATAACCGTGCCGAATACCTGAATTTAGGTTAAGCTTTTCGTCAGTAAGCTGATATTTGACTGTTGCGAGAAGCCTCCGAAATAACGCGGTCACTTCATCGGTAATCCGTTATCTCCTTCATTTACTACAGAAGCACTCTGCTTTAAAATGGTGTCTGTCTGTTACCGATGTGCACGACCACGTGAGAGTGGCCTATATTATTCGATTCCCAGTTAAAGCACAGTGCATATGCGAGAAGAATCTACTAGCAAATTGCGCGATGCAATCCGCTGTTGTTTTGGTTGTAGCCTGCAAATACAACCAGTCAATCAGAACCATGAGGATGCACGAAATAGAAGCACAAGCAAGTACCAGGTGTCCGTGGCCAGAAGGTATTTCATCAACAGCGGTACTTCCTGATTTCTGCATAAACACAGGATTTGTGATTAAACCTCAATGTGTCTTCTACAATCCGTGATCGTTTCGTTGTCTTCTTTAGCGCAGTTCTGGTCTGAGTCCTTCCAGGAGTAACGGCTTTTCTTATCCGTAGTTTATCGCTATTCGCCAAATTCGAGATCAAGTGCCAGTATTGCAATGCACATCACTGGCGATTCCTCACCAGAATGAATCAGAGGTACAACGTCCACCGTTGATATTGCAAGACGAATGGTCTTCTGCTACTAAAACCTATCAGGAAGGCAAACGTCAGGTGACATGAGATAAGTTACACTTTTATTAGCACGGTAATAGAAAGGAAGCAATCGTCTACTGTGATTTCGAATCAGGTGGTACCCAATCCCGCAGTCAGTGGCTATCTTGCGTTTGGTACTTTTCTTTCTTTAAGCACTTCATTAACTTATCTTTTAAATGATCTTTTGCTATTTCTTGTTCTCTTTTACCCGTTGCAACAGACTGTGTTGTAAAGTAGCAACCAAAACCAGGGCATGTTTGTTCAAGGCAAACAGTTTCAGCAACTGAACTGGATCAAAATGTCATATCCCATAAACAAATGATAAAATTTTCTGTGCCTTCGACTGATGACAATGAGTAGATTACCCATTTTTCCAGGTCGAAAATGATGCAGATCACACACTGAAAGACATGGTTGCTTTTTGCGCAACGCATGTTTCTGAATTGTCTGGTTGATCAACTTGATCTTAGCCCATTTGGAAATAGCTAATGGCTTCTAAACAGGTAAATGTCTCAGGATGGTTGAGGTGGAAATCTTAGGCTCCGAGACAGCCGCTCATCCTGAACGCCTCTTAAGATGCTCCCAATGGCTTTAGGCCCAAGTAACCACCGCACGAAAAATCCGATGTACTGCCTTCTAATTACGGAGGTATTTAATTAAAATGCAAGAACGAAGGCAAATTGCCGTTGCCCTACACCGGGTTGACTGATCGTTGTTAGTCAGACTTAGGGAGATGGCTAAATACTGATTTCAAACCGGTCACCGGGACATGCAATGCATAAGGCTGTATGTTCACCGGCACACAAGGGAGGGGTGTAAAATGCTAGTCAGGAGTTTTAGCTGTATCCCAAAGGTGCTTGAACTAATCAAACAGTCAACGGCTCCCAGCGTGCTTCAAGATCTAGAAGCCAAAAAGAGATCGCTTGGCCAGATGCCCGAAATTGGACTCCCACAGCCACCTCTTCACTTCGGTTTTGGCAACTGCGTAGTGTGGAGCCCAATCACGACCAGTGGCCAACGACTAGCCACCGACGATGTGGAGGTGCAGAATGCAAGAACTATCACGCGTAAGAAGAAATCAACACAGTATCGGTTTTTCTTTTTTTAATTCACTTTTGTTCTCACCCGTCATAATAACGATAATAGATGATCAATGCACACATATGGAATATAATATAAACAGAAAAGTTTAGTGAAAATCCCGGCATCGTGCAGCGTAGCCATAGCATTCAGTATACTTGATAAATTACGTGAAAACGGATAGGCTGAAAAGTTCATCAACCGGCAAATACGGAACAAACAAAAGAAGTGTGACCTCTACACATTACACCCCAGTTCCGTTTTCGATAGATACTTTCTGTTCCCTCATTTATCCACCACCTCCTGCAAATCGAACTTATACAGGCTGTATTAACATGGTCTAGACGTTCTAAGCCCAAATTTCTGTTTGCCCATTTCAATTTATTTTAGTTTGTACAACCACTAACCTTGCGTCAAAGTATATTTGTTTCGATTGCTCAAACAGCAAACAATTAACGTTTCAACTGTATTCAACAAATAGTGACTTAACTTGGATTGACGTTAAACAATAGACAACAGGTCGGAATCTTCCTTGATCAGGAATTTACGAGATGTGTTGGACTTGAGGACTTAAATGGTGGCCGCCTAGATAGCTCGATCTAAAAACACCAGATCTTTTCATGCAAGTCACAACTAAAATTTTTGGGTAAACTGCTTACAACCTAATAAACTGGAGCCAGTAAAAGGTAAAATTCGTGAAAATGAGCGGCCGTCATGGAGGCTACATTGCAACTGTACAAGCAACCATTCCCAGTAAACAGAACGGTAGTTAACGTTCTGGACATTTTGAACAGTGTTGGCAATAAACTTGCTGTTCCGCCGTTCTCTACGTTTAAATTGTTTTTAGCTTCAGTGCCTGTGAGGTGACAAGAGAAACCAGATGTTATGTGGAATGGGAAACCTACTTGTGTACGCAGTATGCTTATTAACCTCGACGCCACGAGCCTGAATCGAACCTTCAACCCTCCGCTTATCGTACAGATGGTCTACACATTTCTCGGACACGAATTACGTAAGTGAATATCCAGTATCGCGGGAACCATTAATTGAATGACATAGCGGCTAACCTAATTTCCCCCTATGCATAACATCCGGCTTCCCGAGCCCCCTCAAAACAACCAAACATCAATCAAAAATGTTCTTTTGATCCCATTCAGTTGTGTTGTTCGCATTCTTAGAGAGTGACCGTGAAGCCAAATCCAGTGATTAAAATCAGGTTAGTTGCTGTGTCACTGGAACAGTGGTTCGTGCACTACTGGATGTTAACTTACGTACATAGCTTTTAGTTTAATTCACGCGGTCCCTTAATATGCGCAAAGCTTATGTTCATCAGGTTCGTCAATATACGGGAGCTAATTTGCGAATTATTTGGGGTTATAAGAGTATATACTTAGCGTAAACTAGAGGGGTAGACTGGTTTCTCGTGCGGATATACTCGCCATTAAGTGCAACATAAATTACGCTGGAATAATCAACAAAACGCCGATGAGAACAAACCACCGACTCTGGTAGGGGAACTTAATCGAATTCTTTAGACCTGGGGTAACAGAAAAGACGAAAACTGATGGAACCGCGCAGCGATTTACACCTGAAGACAATCTAGCCTGTGCTTATTTAGTTCCTACCAAAATACCACGCTTTACAAGCGCTCACATATTTTGACCGAAACATTTCATACAGATTAATATGGATCATGTCGGAACATTATTTTAAGTCTACGCAAGGCGGTAGAGTGATTATGAGGTCTCATCGTCAACAGTAAACATTTGGGATCTGTATGACTGACATTGGATTGTATTTTAAGATTCAATTGCAATATGTTCTTTCTTGTTCTGATTAAGAAACTGTGAGGTTGTGAGCTCAGATTTAGTTATGACGTTTGATTCTGTAGCCTTAGCCATAATTAAGTATTTTTTTTTCTGACTGTTCGTTTCTGGCAGAGGACTGTGTTTATGGCGGAGACACACAGGCGTATGCTGTACGCTGAAAAGTCAGATGACATCATTACTGCCTACCGGTTGACTGATACGATCGACATCCTACTCCGTTTATATGCTTACAGCTTTGGTCTTGTGCTCCCTGCCTGTCGTTACAAGATACGTTTTCCTCACTATCTGAACACAAGTTACCCAGTTAGATATGATATTTTCTGCAAGGCATTAAGAGACAAGACAAAGCGCAGTTATGCCATGTGTTTAAATGATGCCCGGGACTTCTAGCCAGGTGTAAAATTCACAGTTGAGATAGATGAAACACCTTAGGATGGTAGCTGATTTTTAAATGCAGGGAGGCAGGGCGTTTATCGGAATGCAATATACTCTTGGCGTTAGGTTAACAATTTTTTCATCTTCGAAACCTAATACCAAAAAGGATTCCACCTATGGATTTAAATGCATCAGCTTGCTTTTGCCACTTGTAAACAGTTGTTTTAAAATCACGCGGTCAGAGAAGAGATACTTCAGCCAAAAACTGAAAATCGTTTATCTGCAAGCACAGCTGCAATTTATTCATTTCACACTCCAGTCGGGTGCACTTTAACTTCTACGTCAAAATCTCTGTTATATGGTTTCGGACTGGGACCTTAAGTACCCTACAGATTTTCCACATATGCGCCTAAGCGTTCTTAATTCAAGATGTCACCGTACAGAAATGTAGCTAGTTAGTTTCGTTCGATTAAACCAACAACACGGTTAAGAAAAATTCACGTTGGGTCTCAAAAGGTGAACTGACCTAAAATCGGCAATATCAGCGAAAACCTTTCATGCCTTGGTTTCTTTGAAGTTAGACTGCTCGGAAACTTGTGAAACTTGTGGTTTCAGATGGCTCATCAAAAATAACCCAAAAGTTTTGGTCAAACTATTAACAACATTGTACATGAAGTTCAGTGTTTATTCTACCAATGTGCTGCGGTTAGATGCAATCTCATGGTCCATTCTGGGTTGTCGGTTTTCTTGATTGTTCAGATTTTGCGTCAGACCTTCTATGTCAACCCAGTCATATAAAGTTTTTTCTGGTACACAACCTATTTATGTCCGAATTGGTTTGCCATCCGTTTTAATTAACAGACCAAACCATGTTGTTTGTTTCAGAATGGTTAGGGTTTTCAGTTGCCTTTGGTCTAATGGCAAAATCTCCTTCGTCCTAGTGCTAAACGGATGAAGATGGGTACTAATCAGAGGACAACCTGCAATTGTTTTTCAGCGTAATATTATTTATCATATCGAAATGAAGTGAATATGGATGTTCACTATGAAGAAACCACTGTACTGCCGCGCGAGAACAGTCGATTGCAAATCTACTTTGCAGTGAAGATCCATACTTCGGTCAGATTCATTTTTGGCCTCACAAATATCTGGAGTAATGTTAACTCCTTGTAAATATTTGGGGTCAGCACGGCACTTGCCCCACTGGTCAAACCTCATTTGTTATTTACGCACCATTGGTCAACGGTTTCCATGCTGATAAGTAGCAAAGCTGAAACCGTTTGCTAACCGATTACTTTCACAAAATAACCTATGTAAACGTACGTGAAAGCGTTACTCCCCAGAGTTGGAAGATTGAAAGACTGAAAAATCACTGTTAATACCACTTCTGGACCAGAACATTACATGAATGTTGATAGTGCTGTTATTTAATAGTAGTAGGAGGTTGAATGTTTTTATGAAATAATTCATCTTGTGATATCGCCGCTCAACCCACCATTAAGAAACCCGGTGGCGCAATGGCTAAGGCGTTCGACTTCAAACCGTTCGTCCCGGGTTCGCGTAACAGTTCGGATGTGGTGGGTATGCACTGCTGATGATTCCCAACAAGAGTGAAACAACTGCACAGTGCTTCCATGGTTTCTTAATAGTGAGTTAAGCGGTAATATCACATGGTGAATATCTTTATTACAAATTCTAACAGGAAACAAGGTTGCCTTGAGGTACAAATCTAGACTGTATTTAGGTTTTTCCAACGGAAAATCTGAAGTAGTTGCATTATACGATAACGTGGATTTTAGATGGTTTTGAGACTCCGACGCGAAGATTATTACATGAACTGTCATACACAAATCGATTAGATACATGAAAGAAACGTGTAATGGGACTCCTCACTGCGACCTCGCCCGCCGTACTACCTAAAAATCTTACGCATGACAATCAAACCAGAAAACACCAGACATTTTTCGTACGAAAAAGTTTTGATCCTCCACAAGCAGTGTCTCATAAACTCACTTCAATTTCGATGATGTACTCCGGTCCCGGTTTCAAAGATTGCAGAAACTCCAACTGCTTTTCGATAGACAGACTCTTCTCACTGTAATTTGGAAGGTCGTCAATCACAAATCCTTTTTCGAGACATTCAGGTGAATTGAGTTCGTCACTTAGCATCCGAATCATCAGAGCGTCATCCAGATCTTTTCCACTTAACATTAATTGACTGATCAGTTTCCCGTAATGATCTCGTTCACGTAAATGGCGCAACACAAGCTCCGTTCCTGTAAGCATACAGATTGGATAAAATTCGTAGCATCGTAAAACATTACCGCAAATGAATTAAACTAGACACATAAATTCGATCATGCAGACGTACCACTGACAAGTTGGCAGCCCCAAGCCTTGCACATCCTTTTTGCCAGCGCAGTCTTCCCTGTACACGGTTTTCCAAAGATCAAAAAGCGTGGCACTCTCCCATGCCAAAGCTCAGACGTTAACTAAAATAATATACCTCTTGGAGAAATAAATGTAAATTACCTTCTCAAATTTAGCACCACATTGACAACAACAATGAGATGAACCAGCTCCAGGTGATACGGGTTTCACATCGACACGAATAGCGACATCACTTCTGGTTGACGGTTTCGAAGAATCATAACCAAAGTCATTGCGAGCAAAGGCACCAGTTTCACTCGATTTTGATGGGACGGAAGGTACTGATGGAATCGTCCCAAAAGTAGCAGCCATTTTAGTTTGTTCGGGTTCGGAAACTTGACTGACGTTACTTGGTGTCGATCGATATTGCGTTCGCAAATGAAATTCACCGGCAAAACCTTTGTATTCTGTAGGTAAATGACGACTTTCCAAGGCAGTTTCTTCGTTCGAAGCAACTGCCGGACCCTGGCCTGGGAACGAACGGGGAGTTTCCAAGTAGTCAAAGGAACCAGCGGAATCTACAAGGAGCCCGGCAGACAACAAATCCGTTTCAACGTGTGGTTCAAATGGAATAGTCAAATTCGGTGGGGAAGTTTTGGAACGAGGTGTTGAAGACTTCAAGCCGCAACTATCGATAACCTCACGAATTGCTGCAATCAATGACTAGAACAAAGAAAACATGCAACGCTAGTAAAAATTAAGGCCACTGGACCCCGTAGATTGCTATTCTTTTGAGCATTAATGCATAATCTTCAGAACAAACTCTGAGACAAATTAAAATGGAGTTTTGCGGTTCTCGCATCAACTTCCAACTTAAGAAGCAGGAGTTAAAGTAGGGCAGATAAACCAGTGATATACCAATGAAAATTGTATCAGTGTAGGTGAATCGATGACTGTAGGACGGGACACCATTGCTAAAATACGACGCAAGTAGATAGGTTAGGTTCTGCGCGAAAAACGGTCACAGCGAACCCAATTGGTTTGCGAAGCACAATGTTGTTGATGATGGCAATGGAAGCCCTCAATTTCGCAGATGTATTAAATACGCGCGATGACTAAGTTTGAGCCTTTTTTCCTGTGTCATAAATTAAATAGCACGCACGTTATCATGCAGCGTGAAACCATCAAGCGACAAGGTCCGAATAGCTAATCGCTTTTAATGATTCACACGAGGTAAGCACCACCCAACCGCATACAATTTCTGCATACGCGTAGCGAACTTGACCGCCTAGAGTGCACACCGTGCAATAAACAAAGCTAGCATAACAGAAGTAACAAACGTTTTGAGAATGAAAGCTAGAAAACGATAGCAATTTTTACATGCAGCATAAGTATGTGATAATTTGATTTTATTTCTTTTGATTAATATAATGATCAACAGTTGCACGGATGATAATAATACCACACTGGTGGTAGAATAATAAGCAGATTAATCTTGGTAGAAATTATTTCAAGGATTAAAAATAATTCAGTACAAATGTATCAAAAATGACGCACATCTTTCAACAAGAACTAACCAAATAAAACTGCATCTGCATCAAATCATAAAAAAGCGCATAACAACTCTTACCGAACATCGTATTCAATGCAGGATCGACTCATAAGGGATCTATCGATTAAACAGAAGCCAAATGCATGCTGGTGCTTACCAAAAAATTTAAAAATGCACGTGATCCTATGGTTTGATTGTGAGGTCACGTGTTGCTTTTCCGTCCACAATCCAATAATCAGAGATGGACGGGCTAGCAATGGTATACGTGAACAAAAATTTCATATCATCTATCAACCGTGAATTTTGAGAAATTAATAGAGGAGAAAAATGATAAATATGACAACTATATTAAATGTGAATCACAGCTTGTTTGGACTATAGACAAGGGCAGTTCCGTGCTGATTGCTCGAAAACTGGGCTTAAAATAAAATTATGAAATGGACTAAGGAATCATGTGTACCCTTAGGAAATAAAAAGTTAATCAAAATAGGGTTTCATTCGCGTCAACAGAACGATTATTTGGTAAATCCCGATTGTCTTTTGGAGTGATGTAGTGCAGCTTCATTTGGTTCATCTTGTTTAGCAGAGTGGGGAGCAAGAGTTCGATTCAATGAGTAACCGACCAACGAATAAGTCAAGCTTTCTTTAAAATTTAGGGTTTTATTAACGCGTGCCAAAGTCTGGGGAAGGTTTGTCCACTGACTGAGCACGAGCACGCAAATGCTAACGTGTACCGTCGACAGGTAGTATATCTTACTTTCAAAAATCATAGTACAGAAAGAAGGCAAGCTGGTGGTTGACATATTTATTGCGAGGCGAAACATGCCACAATCCCCCGACTTCGCCGTGTACATCGTTTTGCTCCAGGCATGCTCGCGCGAGGTTCATGTTTTGAGCTAAGCATTCCCGGGCCGATTCGACCATGTGCCGAAAAATTTTGCTTTCATTCTTGTGAACCTCTCTCTGGTTGTGTTGGTCCGAATGGTCGGAGTGATGACTTGAACTGTCGTTCTCAGCTGGGGGAGTCGTGCTGTCTATTTGAGTTCTGGTTCTGCTGCGTCTATCTGCTGCTACGGCGGTCTTTCTATTTTAGAAAGCGCTTTGACATATTCGCACTTGCTTCTTCGGGCGACTGCTTCTGTTTGCTTCGTGCTGCGGAGAGGACAATCCTCTCCATTCGTTTCGGTCGTATTTTCCTGTACAACAGTAGTGTTTGGATCACCTATGCACCTAAAAACTGAATAGCCCCAACGAGATGAACAAAAAACAAGGTCTGCCCTGTGGTCAGCATTCAGCTGAACCATTGATCAGTAAGCGCTTAAGACATGCGATAATAAACCGTTCGCCAATCTCCTTGGCCAAGTGGCTTTCGCGACATGACGTTTTCAACTTTCACCACTCGCAGCGCGGATTTCCATAGGAATACAGCTAGCTTCAGCTGATCAGGACAGGGTGCATGAAATTTCGCAATCCAGCTTTTGCAACCATTGGGCTTAAACTAAAGAACTAGTTTTGGTTAGTATCTCAAAACTATGAATGCACAAAAGGGAAGAGGGTACGAGAAATAGTGTAATCAGATGTAAGATAACGGTACGGTAAAAACAATACAAATGAGAAGAAAGATGCCAAAGTGCTACTGACTTGCTCCGCTCATTCATATCACCTATTTTCTCAATCATCAATTTGATTTACCCCCGGACCGCAACGAGCTAGTCTAACTGCACGTACACGGGCCAGTTCGCTAGTTAACGTTCTCATACCCTTTTGTCATTCTATCAACTGGCCAATTCCGACCACTACCAGCCTCGGGGGACAGAGCACAACCGGTGAACTGGCTGATGTAGATGCCGTTAGACTATCGGGTGGGGGCCCACGAGTTCCCCCGAAGCAATGTTTGGAGATTGTTGGCGATTTTACTCTGTGCCCCAGTCAGTGACTTTCTTCCATTGGAAACCTTTCGCGTTCTATATAGTTCCTCAACTTACTACTTTGTAGTTAATCTTTTATTATTCTCCGTCCATTTCTGTTTGAACGAATGACTCTGTCAGGTAGCAACCACAACCAGAGCATGTTGATGCAAAGTTAGTGGTTTTGCAAAATGAACTATAATGAACTACTAAACAAATCCTTGTAGAGTCGACCATTCACTGTTTCCTGTTCCTTTTTCTCTCCAAGTAGTTGGTGCTGCGAGGTAGCAACCAAAACAAGCTCAATTGTTTGTGCAGGCTGGAATGAACTGAAATGAGGCAACCATTACTCGAACATGCACGACATATGCCCAGGCCATCTTAACCTATTTGGATTCCAAATCTTTTCTAAAGATTGAACAGTAGCACCCAGTAGTTTATGCCTAATATCTGAGTTACTGACAAAATGTTCCCACCGTATTCTATCTATTCTACGAAGACAATGGTGCTCAAACACCGAAGTTAAAGGGGAACTACTGATGTTCGTGCATGTGCACGGAGACATCTCTGAAGTCAAATGGAAATAACATTTATTGTGCCTTTTTCAATTTACTGTTGCCATCTCCCGGCTAGCTGCGGAACCATATGAGCATATGATGTGGACGGATGGAGGTTGGAGGTAGTGAGGCGACTGCAGGCAATTCGGCCGAATGCAGTAGTCAATGGTTTCGTCGCTTTCGAAACATTTCCCATTCTGCCTGATTCTTCAAATAATCATTGACTTACAGTTGACCATTCCATATTTCTCTTCCGATTTCACTGCGAGTTAATTAGTCTCGGCCAGTCTGACGGGCAGCCATAGGCATATCTGAGATACTATTACGTTGAAGAAAAGCATGAATAAGAATCTACGGCAAAGTGTGGTTTTCTAAAAGATGAGCTGAATCACAATACTACCCAACTGAACACGTTTTTGTCAGTTGTTACCATATTACCTGTTCGATTGCTAAGATGCAAATCTAATTCAAATAAATAATTACTACCTTCTCCCTGGCTATATATAAATATATATATATATATAGGCTCCACCAAATCGAGAAGTGACATTGAAATGATTAGCCAGACCGACCGAAACAAATCTTACTCGCACGCCCGCTTCACGTTCCCCATAGTTCCATCAGTAGAGATAAAAGGTAACATGGCTCAGTGCCATAGTCAATGGGGTTCTTGCATTCGAAATAATTCACCTGTATATTTGTACAACTTACTATTTTACAGCCGACCTTTCATTATTTCCCGTTCTATTTTATTTTGGAACATATGGTGCTCCGACGTACCACCTACAACCAGAGCACGTTGGTGCAAGCTTAATGGTCGTCCAAACCGAAGTGAACTGAATATTCTCAACTTCAGGACGTGCCCTCAAGAAGTCTTCCATGTCCTTTCAAGACAGGAGTCTAACTGATGGCAGAAAAAGCGCATTTTGAACTCTGACTCACCTGATATATAATCAATATTTTGTCCCTCATTTCAGGAAATCGCTGGCAGTATTATCACAAAGACTACCCTCCAAGTGAAGGCTTATGTTACATAAATAAGAGGAACCAACGACTGTAAACCGTTTCACTTAACTTGGTAGCTACGTGGCGAACGATGGTAGCACGACAGTGAAAGTGAGCATGCGTATATGCAACGCTGGAGCGGCTTGCGCTGGACCGAAGCACTTGTGGTGTCGGCCTGATATTTCACTGAAGTTGAAAGGTCGTGTGTACTGTGCTGCAGTGCGTTCAGTTCTGTTGTACGGTTGGGGGACGTGGAGTGTGCGTGTGGGCGATGTTGGTCGGTTGGAGGTTTTCGACAACCGATGTTTACGTAGTATGGCTAGGATTGGATGGAGTGACCGGGTGAGTAATATTGAGGTTAGGAATCTGGCATTGGGTGCCACTTCTGAGAATAGCTTGTCTCAGCGTATGAAACTTAGTAGACTACGCTTGTCTGAGTTTGGTCACGTGTTGCGTATGACGAACACTCGTCTACCATACCGTGC
>LUCM01000232.1:0-21973 GCA_008360955.1 Fasciolopsis buskii
CTTCGAACTTCATTTAAGCCTAAATCTTAAATATCAATATCAAGAACATTAAGTCTGTGGATTAGTCGGTGCTGGTTCCAGCCTGCCATAATATGGTGCTTTCAAGATAGGGGATCATTATATACTTGGGCGGAAAGCGTAACCAGCAAAATGTTCACATTTGCATGAACATCTCACCAAAAACTTGCTTTAGTTTTTTGTTTTTTGTTTTTTTTTTGTTTCAGAATGCAGTATTGCATTAATTGTGTTCATTCATCAATAACCAAGTTCGTTTCGGCAAAGAGCAGGTCTTATAAGTTTTGCGCATCCAGATCAGGAACCTATGCCCATCTCAGCTCAACTCCCAGACAGCAATCTGATGGTGTTAGCATTGCATCCGGCACAACTAGTAGCTGGTGTAGGGATTTTCTCTGAGTAGATATTCAGCATCCATCCTCCTACCGTTCCTTGCCTCCGGCTCGTCTGGATGTAGTTATAGCGGAATTGATGGAAAGCGGCGGTCAGGCGGGGTATTAGCCACGTCCGGATAAGGTATGTAATCAAAGTTCGATCGAGAGTGTGAGAATAGACTGATATATTCTAATTTTCTTAACATGCGCGCCGGCAGTCTCACAAATATTGCATGCTGAAATTTTTCTTTCGGTGTTTTTTTGTTTTTTTGGTGTTTTTCCGGAAGAGGCCTTGTTCGCTATGGGGTTCATGGCGATGAAGCCTCGGGTTCTTGTTTCTGACCGCCTTGAGAGCACACTGCTAATTCAACCAATTCTTTGTTTCATTAGGGCCTCGGTATGGAGAAGGTTGCATCATTGGAATGGGTAATCGTCGGCCCCAGGGCAGACAGACTGGAAGCGACGTAAGATGGATGATCCGTTTCCGGCGAGATTGCATTCTTGCTGGTCTAGTGTCACTCGTTGGCGGGGTGAGTAACCGTTCACCGTTGCACTCAGTCCTACGGAGCATTCCCAGACGGGTCATGTTTGCATCGCACCTTCAGTTACATGGAGAAGTAGGGTGGCCATATAGCAGTTCTAAGTAGTGGCTGGAGGGTGTATTGAAGAGAAAAAGGTGGCAGAAAAGCACATGAGTTTTAGCCTGTGAAATGGGGGACTTCCTTTAAGGTATTATGGGAACTTGGCGTAGTCAGGGGAGACAGTAAAACTTGGTCTATTAGTGTCACCTGTGTGTTCCCGGGTTTGAAATACACCTCGTTCGTTGTAGGTTTGGTGGCATTCCATGGAGTTGCGTCGGAGCTGTGTTAGCGGAAGGATGGAGTGGTACCTGACGGTATCCCTAGAAGGTGGCTGGGAGAGACCAGTTTGGCCTAATAGTTTTCCATGTAAGGGAAGCTGGGTAGCTGTTTTGGGGTGTGAAAGGTGGAAACCGGAGGACTTGAAGGATCTAGGCTGCTTTCGATATCTTGGTGCGTATGGAGTTCCAGGGGTTGCTGGTTTGTTCACTAGAGTGGTGAAGAAATTTGGGACAGCTTTACTGAGTTGTGTGATACGAGGTGCGTGTTGTGGCCCTCTGGGCGTAGATAGCGTCCCTTTTGGCAACAAACTTGGGGTGTATTGGGTGGGTTGGCTCATTAATGCTGTTAATTTTGCACTGTTACCAACCTCCAGTTTGGATTTGACTTATCTCTAGCCCATTATCACAACCGTATTGGTCCTCATCTCGGTTAAACTTCTTTGTTTATTGTTTAAACTTCTCGGTTTTCGAGAAACCAGGCCACATTGCGACGTCCGCTATTGCTTTCCACGTAAAATTTGCGCCCGCGATGGGCAAATTTGATGCATTTAAACATGAAACGACTCACAATCTGCGACTGACAATAAGTCCCAGAGGGTCCTTTATGCTCCTGACAAAGAATCATCTAGCTTTAACTTAAAATCGGAATACTCGCGTCTAGCGTATCACATCAAAGGTACTGATCACACCCAAATTTCATGGCTGGTATTTTTCTTTATTTTTACTGCGCCATTTTCGTGCCAATTTTATATTGCCTTCCTGAAGCGTCTCGGAAATTGAGAAAATATACACATTATGTCAGTTCATGCAGCGCGAAATGCTGCTCTGTGGGTTTAAAGGGCCAGGGGTACGCTAATGAGTGGCCGGAAAACACCAATCATCAGTAATTGCCTTTTGTATCTCGTTAGCAGAAGTAGCGCTCCGAGGAACCGAGACCATTATCGGCATCCACTAAAAATAGATGGGACGAGTACAGACAATGCGACGACAGCTGTATTTTTGGCTCTACTTCCAAAGCCAAATTCTGATTTTCGCCGACTTTGACCGGAAGACAAAGTTTTTGGGAACTTGAGAGATTCTTGGGCTCCAGTCAACTTTTCTGGCATTTTTAAGCCTCTCAATTCCATTCAGCCGGATGGGCTGTTGACTTAAAGTGCACCCACTGGTTAACGGTGGTCCTATCGTGTTCAACGGTGATTCTATTTATGACAAAATTCATGAAACGTTTCCCAATATTATGGATGCGATGCAATACGACCCTCGAGTCCGTCCAAGACATTGTAATCCATTAGATTGATTTGAGGCACCCCTTTGAAAGCCCTATTAATTGCGTCTCAGAAACTGCTGCGTTTAGCTCCGGGCGAGAGTCAGGCCTTGGTCAACAACAAAATAACGCTGCTGCTTATGTACACTATGGCCCTGTAAAACAATGCGAGAAAGGCCGGCATCTTCACCACTCCGGTGGAGTGACCATACGTACAATGACTGCGCCCATGAGAACTGATTTTGGAATAGCCTTGGAAATCCAGAAGAACATGTTTTTCTTTAATGTCACCCCTGGGAGCTACTTTTGTCTAATAGAACACTTTGTGTTGACAACCCAGGCAACCTCCTTCGCTGCAACGGGATTTCGCCCAGCAGTTTGTCCCACCGAAGGCGCGTTTATTCAAACAAAGGAGACCCAAAATTTTTTCTACGGTTCAACTCTGTTCTACGGGGGTCTTCAGAAACTTCACACAGCTTGATAATTAAACCAGAAAGGCGGTGTCTTCAGACGAACCGCGGCGTTTACTACCTCGGGGTTGTATTTGACCGTAACCTTTCGCAACACGTTGCGGTTGGCTGGCAGACGGCTTATCTGGTATGCTTCTATCCAGGGCAAGAGAGTGGCATCTGTTATGCGCTATTTAAACCTAGCGATCTAAGTAACCTGCAACATCCTCAGGTTTCTTCGGCCCAGCAGCCTTGCAAATTTGAAGACGACGAAAAGGAATGTCTCCCAAAGTGTTTAATGTAACCACATTCAAACAAAATTCTTTAAAGCTATAAAAATTCTGGATATTTATGACCAGATCAAGAATGGCGTAAAAATATCTTGATGAAATTCGCTTTGTGAATCAGCAAATAAGTCTAGTTCTGACGTAGTATAAGGGAACTTCATTAAAACTGCCGGGAGTTCTCTTCCCTCGTATGCCCACCTGAGGAATCCAAATTGTACTACCTCATTCGCTTCCTTCGCTCGTCGTCAACAATAATGCACAAGGTATGGCGGCCACTCCCGAAAGCCCAGCCTTTTGAATTAGATGAAGTTTGCTGGCCTCTTCATGGATTAATAGTACTGCTGGAGAGGCCCGACGAATGTCTAGTGCACTGCAGTGAGCAACTTGAACAGTGGTTGCGCCTGGGACATATAGTTCCTCATCAGCGCTTGACTCTCATTTGATATTCCACCCTCGTCCAAAAGCTGATTTCCAGCAAGAAGTTGCCCTGCCTCCTGCATCCTGATTTCCTCTCATTTCAGCCTCTTTCTTAGGAGCCCATAACCACATCTATCTCTTCAGATCACAGTGAATTAATATGAATTGCTAGTGACAGAAATAAAAAGCCCCAAACTCCCAGTAGAAATAAATTAACCAAAGTTTTGTCACAGACTTGTCCTTGTTAAAATTACTGTTATCTTTTTGGCATTCCTCATTTTTCTCTTTCCATTTTGCGCTTTCCAAACTGCAGACGAGCTCGAATACTAAGTCAAAAATGCAAGTTATCTGTACGGTTTACAACGCTGAATTACAAAGTTAAACAATGCACTAGCAAAGAAGTGCATCGAATTTAAAATCGCGGGCTCAAAAACGGGAACCCAGGTCATCGAACCAAACTGCGCTTGCGTATCAGGTTGGTCCCAACTTGTGGGCGCCAGGGTCTTCCAATTATGGACCACACGCTTTCAGGCACACGAAAGAATTTCCGGGGTAAAGCATAATGGCCGCTTCTATGACAGTAGTTTCACGAATTCCCGTTCAGAAGTTGATTTTGAAGGCTTTTTATGACTGCATTACAAGGGGAACACCTTCTTTGCAACGCATCACAAGATCGCTGAGGGCATGTGGTTTCTGCAGCTAAACCTTATCTCACGCATATTGTTACGCAACTCTACACACCCTGGTGTGGTTGCTTCTCTCATGCGGGTGCACAGATTTTGCAAGGTTTAGCGCGAAGGGCGGACACGTCAGTGGTCCTACGAGCCTCCAGCACCACAGAGCCTCAAATTATCTGCATAATGAAATTCCACTTGCTAGATTTTCCAGGGCCCGGAAAACATTTCTGCCACGTACATGTGAACCCCTAGGAACACTCCGGCCATCTCACAAGCAGTCCACACACACATGTGTGTCGATCGTTCCACGTACTGGCCTTTGGTCATTTCGACCTGCTACTATACGCACAAAGATGCCGCGAAGGTTCTCTTGGCAGGCCAGGTAAGTACATTTGGCCGCCCGGCTATCGTCACAACCGACCGTGGATCAACATTTGGTGGGCATTTCCAAATCTGCCTCAAACATCAATATAACCCTCTAACTCTACAAGTCTATGATTTAGCGGAAGGGTTTCATCGGCTGTTAAAATCTGTCCTTCGTTCGCAGCGAACAAGCTTTGGGGCAAAACCTCACTATTTGGACTTTTAAGATTGCGATGGTCGGTAAAAGTGTAACTTGCGGCAAACCAGCTTTTCAATTGTGGCCTCATCCCCCAGGGGGCTGGTGGCGCCGTCGAGGCCTACGCGCTTCAAGTATGGTGATTGTGTAAAGCAACTAGAACAACACATGAAAGGTTCGCTCAAGTCCATCATGATCAACAAACTTCGGGGCCGACGCAAGCTGCGTTCGACACCTCAGCCAACGTTTCCGCCATTGTTGATGGTGTTTGACCATGACTGCAGCTAACGTATGCCTCTTTGGTTCGTAAGATAGAATATGGCCCTTAAACGTCCATTTTTGACATCGCCAAAAGAAGCGATATAGTGTTTATCGATCTCCTCAAAGCTGTGACCGTTAAATGTGAATTTGTAGGCGGACCGCTCAGGCTGTGCACCAAGCCGCACAGTCCATGGGTAGCTGTGCCCAAAACGGAGACACGTTACTGCTCTCAGACAAAGATGTGCACAGGGGACATTGTTGCAGCAATGTAAGACAATCTGATCATCTTCGCGATTTTGTTACGATTTCCACTTTAGGTTCCTGAATATTCCTCCGGCTGCAAATGCACCAATGCACGTAATAGGGTGGAAAAATTAGGCCACGAAGTTTATTTCTCGACGGGCATGTCTTCTCTATATTGGATTGACCGGAACGGCAAGGAATGACTTTCGCCTGCTGTCACTAAGCCGAACAGCTACCGGTGCTCACTAGGGTCTCTATAAAATTTCGCCCAATCTTCACATGGAATCCCCGAGATCAGCTAATCCAACTGACTCCCACCCTAAAACCGTCAGTCGGACCGTCGAAGCCATCCGCTCAGTTGGGGAAAAGTGGAACCCAGTAGCGGAACTTGTTTTCCTGACATTCATAACGTGCGCGGAGGATCCGTGAGTACGTGACCGGCGCACACCATGTGGACTTCTTGGGTTCGGCTGTGAGTGGTCTCGGCAGCTAACTGAACAACACATTGTGTGATTACCTCTTAAGGGTATTCGTTAAGTAGACTATCCGGCGCACGGTCATTTTTCAGGAGCTTACATCCACGGACATATCTCACCGGTGAAGGAGCACTCAATTTGCCAACGGTTCAAAAACAGCTGACGCAAATTTTCGATGACCCTGTAAAAAGAGACCACTGCAGCGGACTATATCGTTTTTATTCCGTGTAGCTCAATAAATCGAACTTTACTTGCCAGGCTCGGGTACTATTTTTCGCGTTACTCCCACGGCCTTCGTTCGTATGCCCTCAATAAATATGCCCAGCATCATAAAACTCCTGACAGTTTTTAACGTAATGCAAGAATCTTAGTTATCAGCATTCTGGTCATTCACTGTCGGGCGAAACCGATGTGCGAGTGCTTCTAGCGATCAATGGCAGGTTAATGTAACATTAGAATAGCTTCAAGACAACCAGGCATACACTAAGATAAGAATTCCGAACGCCTAGTCGGCACCAGGAAATTTCTGCCCTGTGAAATCTGTAGCGATTCAACCGAAATATTAGTCTTCGTGCATTCCACTGGGAGTATTCTGGAAGCTTGTTTGACCACTCGACCGCTGTCATCCTTCGCGGACTGAATTGAACTGAGTTTCGTCTGCGGTACCGCGGAAACATGGTACTGACCTTGGGCACAACATTGAATCCGCCGCTTCTCTGCATATTTTTTTTGTTCCTATCATGGATTGCTTAAGGTGGACTGCCTAAAGTGAAAAATGATTTATTTTGCAAGGATTTGTTAGTAGAATTAGTTGGAGTAAAAGGTTGATGGAGACAACTGAGAGTTTAGTTGCATTTAAAAAGCTGTAGCTAGCAAGTGTCGATGCTTTTGCGTTCGCTCGTTTTCTTCCCAGTATGGGAGCTATTTTTGTTGAAATTCAACTACCATTTTTGTCGTGTACTTTTACAGCTCAAGTGATGCTACCTTTTCTGTGACATGTTCCACGTGCGATTGCTGGTGGAATATCTTTGGATCGTTCTGCAATTACGGGAAGCTGTCATACTTGCATTTCCATCCCCATTGTTCCAGTCGCTCGTCCTAAAGTGCCCTGTTGATAACCACACTATGGTTTATTGGTATCACAATGGAACTGTCGTAAGGCCCAGGTACGTATTTTTTTCCTAATTACCGCAGTTATAGACGGGGAAAGTTTCTTATTAGTCACGTCACCCTGGAGATACTTGATCTTCGACAGCAAGACCAGGGAGTATATGTTTGTAGCTCCGCCAAGGACGGGGGAGATATCATTCATCACTTTGAAGTCAATCCTGAAGGTACTTCTTTTTTGGCCTGTTCATTGATCAAAGTTCCGTCGGACATTATGTTGCAGGTGCACAAAGACACGGTCCCACTTAATGCTTCCGAGGAATTGAAAGGTACACCTAATAGTTGTTGGTGACCGCTGTTCAGATAAATTGTACTGGCACCCGAAGATGAAACGAGAATCATCTGTCGTTTATATGAATTTCGAGCCGATAGTCCTGTCCATCTACTTCTACGTCAGTAACCATAATCTTCGCCCGAATGTCCGGTGGCTGCCTCCTCCTCATTTTAATCCCTTAAAAAAAGAATCTTCTCCGCAGGTGAGACTCAACGTTGCGTATTCTATTTTAACTAATTAAACAAGACAAGATTTGCATCTAACCTGATGACGTCCATTTCGCTTGATTCGATCTATTGTTCAGTTGTTATTTGATTATTCCTGAAGATAAGGAAGCATTTTGCCGAGCGATACAACAAATCATTTTTACATTAGATTAATAAGATTGGCATAAAGATCCTATAGCTAGCGTCAAATTAATATTTCAGGCTGAAGCCCAACAGTGTCATTGTCTGCCAGTGCACGAGCGCTTGGGACACTTACTCCGTAGCCTGATTTTGCTTCTAAAAGTAAACTGACGGCCTAGAAAGGAGACTGTGTATAACAGTCTCGGTTTCTAATTAGCTGGAAAAGGAATTAGGGGCTGTCGCAAAATTCGAGGATTTTGTTTCCCCACGTACGCATGAAAAAATTCTGGAAGCACGTAGTTTGGGAACTAAAGTTTATCGGTGGGCATCGCGGAATGTTGGTTGTTTATTTGGTATGAAAAAGTTTAACTTTTGATTAACGACCGCTTTGTTTTTATGTAATTTTTGGAATTACGCAACCTGGAATGATTTAACTATTTCTGACAAGTCGGCCTAGTACTACGAAAATATACTTTCATCTAGAATTAGACCCAATTAATTTTGTTGCCTGCAACTCATGTACGTGTCGTGTAAAATACCGTTATCCCATCCTAGTTACAAATTGAGAATATTCACCAAATTGAGAAAGGCGCGTCGAAGCTACATTTGAGATATGCCAAATGGTTTCATTTAGTTTCTACACTTCAGGATTGACGGATTTCATTTCTATTGATATGTCAAAGACCCATGATTACCTGCATGTCTGATTACCAGGCCATTGATATTTCAGCTCTGGTTCTCGTCAGGATTGTGAACGGGTCGGTTTGTTTTTTTGTGTTGCAATCCAGTGAGAGTACGAAATATTAGCTGCATTTTGAAGATTTATGTGTTTACTCACGAGGGGGTCTGTAATTCAAGTATTTCTGGCATGCAAATGTAGCTGATCGACATGTGACACATCGAACCAGCGCAACCGTGCACGAAACCGTCGAACATTACAGTAGAACGTTGGGTTGTCTTCAACTCGTCTTCGGCACAAAAATGGAATCTGCTCCCTGGATAATTGGCCAAGATTTAAATCGAAGATGAACACAAATCGGATGTAGCGTGGAACGAAATGGCTCACCACCCGGTGAATTTTATCATTTAAATGAGTTACAGGACAATGGGGCGAGAGTCAGTAACTTTTATTGCAAGCAAGCTTGTTCTTTGCACACTTCAAGGTGCCGGTGAGGATAATGTACACATCAAAAGAAGATCGAACGTTGTCAAATTATTAAAGTTGTATTGTTTTGTCACTCGGGCTATTTTACTTCCGTTCCGTAATCGTTAAGATCCTAAAAGGTAAAGCGACCGCAATGAATATCTTGTTGTCATAATGCTAAGTAGTTTTGGGTCAACAATTAATCTTTAAACGTTTATGACAAGGGGCAGCTGGTTTGTCAAGACACTCGTGCAGCACACCGCCGAGGAAGTACAGTGTGCAAAATCTCATTGGAAGTCTCAAAGGCCTCCACCAATACATTAATGAACTTAATGTCTTAGGCCGGGAAGATGAAGACGTGGTAAAGATGAGCAGAATGAAACAACTTTCGTGATATCCGAAATTTGTCGAATTCCTCACAGCTTCTCAGGAATTAATTCCAACCAGTTACTTTGTCTTGTAACAAGGGTATCGTAACAAACCTCTAGATTGTATCCTGAAATGACGTTCTGAAGCGACCAGAGGAATGCTGACGAAACGGCCAATTAAGACAATTCGAATAACATTTACGCTACAAATTACTCAACACTAAAGATGGATTTATTTGAAGCTGTTTCTAAAAACGTGAGTCAGTAGGATATCGTTTCGGTTCCCTGAAATTACAAAAAGATTTCCATTTTAAAAATGCTTAAAATGAGTAGCCCAAAGAAGTGGACTGTGTCGCCATAAGGCGATCTTCACTAGGCGGTGCTGATTAAGTCGTAGTTCGAACTGGAGAATATGATTACGATTTCTAGATGGCCGGTGGTGGCCAAGCGGATAAGGTCGTGGCATTTGGACGTCAAGGTCGCCGGTTTGAGTCCTCTCATCGCTGGTCAACTTCCCCACTCAGTAGCCCTCTGCTGACAGCGGCTTCCTTCTTGAAGAATGATGTAAATTGTTATTTTATTAATAAAAAAATTAAAGGATAAACGATAAAAAGTGTCACGCCGTACTGTCTGTCACGATGATGCCAACCAGACACCAAAATTATCCGAATCTTTGAAATTTGCTAATTTCGTTAGGATAAAACTGCCTTCAGTTCCTGATACTGTCCAATCGCTAGTATTGCGACATGCTTGGAAAAGCGTAATAAACCTGGATTAACCCACAAATTGGTGCACGGAGAAAAGCATAAAAATACTGGACAAGGTTTTGATCTAGTTGGAGTTTCAGTAAAGGATTTTAGTATTCATTGTATTTGATTTTTACGCTAATCATGGAGAGATGTCTTGCCTGATGGCTAATTTTGCATTCTTGCTTAATTGTACCCGCTCCAATAGCAACGCGATGAGAAGCACGGTTTTGTTAAAGTGACTGGTTTTACATTCAGACGGCTTGCTTGACCAAGGATGAAGCAATATAACTAAACAGCTGTCAAACGAATCAAGATGTAGGACAGTTATCGAGACCGAAGAACAGTGGTAGCGAAATAAGGGTAGGTGGGATTTAATTGATGAGAATGTGCAAACTCCTCAGAAGCGAGGAACTGCCTTAACGCTAAAACAGCGGTCTTCTACAGTTTGAAGCGTAAGATGGACTATTTTGGAAAGGTGTAGGAAAACGGCCTGTTAACAGTACCACATCATGTAGACCCAGAACCAAGAACTTATCATTGCAGTTACTTATTATAACAGAGGAATATTCAAATGACTGAATTCTTACATGAGACGCTTGAAATCCGTGAATGAAAACAATGGTGTTTCAGCAAAGTGTCTTCGCTCTTCCGGATGTGCAGCATATCTTTCCGTCAAAAGAGGGAGGTTTTGTGGCGCATCGCAAAGCGCTTTGTGGGAAGGCGTGTTGGTTGCCTTTTATCAACCACCAGAGCAGAGTGGCCTTACTCAAACAGCTCATCCCAGCCTAGATAATACTAGAATCCTCGGAATTCAATGACTTTTAAATTATTAAGTGTTGCTGATTGTTGTTTATCAAATTCAGCACTGCGCACATTTGATTAGAAGCAATTTGGATTGTTGATGGGAGTTAAAGAAGCAAGTTCCACGAAATTGCATCGTGCAGTGGTCTGCGTTTATGGGGTTTATTGGGCGACTCAGTGATCTATACCTTGAAGGTTTAGAGGCGAAAATTCACACCCAGCAGGTTTGATGCAGTTTAAAAACTGAAACGCGACAACTGTTTGTTTCTTGCTAGAAAGTGTAAGCAGGTTCTCTGTAATGGTAACTGTATTCGAGAACTCTGCTACGGAATGTGTGCGGGCATATTGACAGCTGTATTTTGTAGGCAACTTATTTCGTGTTCCATCTCCCCGTCTCAGTTTGTCACCTTTTTGAGAGCACCGACTAAGTGATTCGACGGATGTATATGCATTGACTTTTGGCAAAGGAATATTTTAAAGGATTGTACTAGGGAAGTAAGTGGCAATTCTGCTTTTTTGAATTTCCGGTAATTTTAGATACAATATTAGATCAACTGAGTCACCTTAACAGCTACATGCGTGTGGCTATTGTGGTGAAACCTTTACTCGATCAAAGTGACCAGATAGTTGTCGGTTTTCCCATGCTTACGAAATCCTAATATTAACTGCAAGACAAATGAAGTTCAAGTTCTTAGTATTTGTAACTAGAAAAGTTTGAAGTGCATTCTTCTAAATGGCTAGTTAACTGTTCTAGGATTAGTAAAACGAAGTTACCGGCGATAATCTACTAGATTACCAGCATATCTTTTGATTTTCGAGAATCAATCATGCAACTAGTTGCAGTGAAGTTTGGGTCTTTAGTTTTTTATCTGACTATCCGCATTCTCGAGCCATAAAGCAAGGTGTTCATTATTGCGAGGCCACAAACGTTAATGCTGAGTGAATGCAAACGTAATGGTAAATTTGGTTATACTTCTAGTTAACAACTCTTTGAGTTTTCCTATCGTTATTCAGGCATTATTTTTCCCATTCCTGTTTTACGAATTTTCATCCTTGTGCAATAATTATCATTCTAGCAGTTCTTTTAAATATGACTTCTAGTGCTCTTCACTGTGCACGTATTTTTAATTAAAACTTGAGTTCATATCGAACTTACCTCACGTACAGACCTTTTTAATTTTTTTTCTATGGAGGCCTAATCCCATCACTGAATTATTGTTTTTGTTAATTTGGCTCAGATTGAACAAACCTTGGCTACATTCAGTAGAAATAAATGTGAAAGCCCGGTAGTTTGTCCAACAATTGCGATCAAGAAATCTTACAACTAACTGGGATAAACTGGTTGAGGTTGACTGCTTACTTTAGTGTTCAGCTCGATATCGTATGTTTTCCGGAATTATAATAGATATGCCTGAATTAGTCTTAGGTTTATTCGGTGAAAAGCAAGCTAATGAGTTAAAATTGTGCGTCATGCTTTTTTGTCGTCTGGGATTTTGGTAAATCCGAATGCACGTAATTAGCTTCAGGTTATCTGTTGGCCACGGACTTACATCGTTACAATGGTACAAGTGGGCATTACATTGGCCGGCGAAATGATGCAAAGGCAGTTTGAATAATGGATAAGGTGCGGTCGCAAATGTATGCCTCATCATTGCTTATCCAGTTTGCGCAGCTGTCTCGCACGCGACTTTTAGCAAGCTCGTTATTTTGATTCTCTGTAAATACAACATTCCCAGCTACTCTGAGAATAAAAAACCACAAAGTTTATTGGAATTCGGTTCACCCACAAAATGAATTTAATTTTTGGCCAGTGTTATATGGATCTCAAAAAGGCTGTCAAATGGGTTTGGTTGGTATCAGCCATCTCTAGGAGCACCATCTCAAGATTGAGTTCAGAATGTCGCCCTGAAATAAGGACGTTTAACTAAGATGGGGAAACTAACTTAGTTTCCATATGGTAGGCCAGATATAGAAACGGATGCCCAGCGCTGAATCACTAGTGCTAATCTGCGTTTGAGACAGATGTTTTCACATCGGCTGACCTGTCAGTCATCAATGATGTCAGTCGCAAGTTTAATTGTGCTGCATGAGGGGTAAGTAGATGTAAAGATTCTATTGATTCAAACTTATAATTTACCAGTATCGTTTCATTGTTTATCATTTCGGTGTGGCCTTTTCCTAACTCAATTTTGAATTGACACAGTTACCCATTTTCGTCCCTAACCTCACCTACGATGAAGTCCAGGCTTTGTGCTACGGTCATGGGCTTATTTTGAATGTTAGGATAACAAGAGCCCTCCTTTTGAGAGTTCATTCTTCAAGAGTGTTTCGTAATTTGGTGAATTAGGCGTCATCTGATTAGCGTTGTTCCCAGAAGAGACATTAGTATTAGTTCAGGTTCTTGATCAAACAACAAAGACCAACGAAGATCTTCAGAATTATTTGTCAAAGTTTTCGAATTTCTCTGAAACAGGATGCGAAAGATGCAGATACAGTTAAAAGCGGACAAAGATCTTGCGCTTGACCATCAGTTTCTCTGAAATATCGTTTGAATCAAACGAGGAAACTCTCAGAATTTCAGAGTTTAGGTTTGAAACTTTTACCATTAGCACTACATTTGGAAACCAAATCGGGATAAGTAGCTTCGTTTGAGGAGAATTACTTCAGTAAAAAAAATTATAGAAGGCAGATTTTGCCGAGAAAAGCTGTCGAGAAATAGGTTTGCATTTACCAACTGTAAAACGTAAACAAGCATGGCAACCGAAATAAGCCTTTTTTAACTGCTTATGTTTGAAAGTCAGGCTCGGATTGCAGTAGTTTTTTCAAGGGGTGATTGACGTTGATTTTAATTACTGTTTTCTTTTCCTTTATGACCGGCAGTGCCTGATTAACATTTGAATGGTTGGGTTTCCAGTCCCTTGTATTTTACAACTCTCAAATGTGAGAAAACAGGCTTACTTGATCGAGGATTGTTTACTTGCAAGCGAACCAGCGTTTTTTCGGAACTAAAATCGAGGAAATGAAATTACTTCATATTGAAACAAAGCCCGGTAAATGCGGTTACCGGAATATACAACGAAAATTTGTCGTGTGAGCTCGCAGTCAATAGGATCCAAAAATGATTGCTAAATCCGATCAGTTATTCTTCTAGTCTTATCTCAACGAATCAGTCACAAAATAACGGACTTTGACCGATTCCGGATAATTTTGAGGTCAATTCCAACACAGTATTAGCTGAACTAAAGAAAGATAATGAGGGCTGCGGAGCCCCACGGGCATCAGTCCACTATCTCTAGGAAGTTTGCTGCGCATTGAACTGTCTTGACGATCTTTTCAACAGACATATCGCGTAGTAAATGAGAATTTTATGCTCAATAAGAAAGCTGGTAAATTTTGTCCTGTAAAACGTGATGTGACGCTTATGACCGTTAAGTCACATACTGATTCTTGAGACAGTTACCGTTAATTTGCCTACCGCAGCCACTGCTGAACACTTGGTGCTCCAGCACACTTAGTAAATCCTGTTTTATTCTTCCTTAGCCAGGATGGTAAATCTTGCCATTTATACATATAATTGTCAACTGTGAATAATTTTGCTTTGTTGACGCAAAGCAACTGTTGTTGTTGTTGGATATTGAAGGCCTACCGCCACCTGTTCATTTACTCTTGAGGAACTACTTCAGTAATGGAACGCAACATCTCCATCAGTAGTGATACTGCTGGTTTCTTTCCCATTTGTTATCAAGTACTCCAGAGCGTCATTTTGTCCCCTTCCTCTTATTTTCTACTCTTGACTTACCGAAGACTCTAACTAGGGGGGGATCAAGTGTGCGTTTCTAAATAAGTGTAATAATGGCTAATAGCTCGTTAGATCTAACTAATTCTCAAATGTTCATCGTCCAATAATCTCCCTCCTCAAGTCTGTCAATTCACCTAAATGTGATGACATTCTCTTTCCAATCGCTGAGAAGGTCGTCAATATTTCGTGTAAAGTAGTAGTTGAGATTTACTTATTGGCTACAAGGCAGGCTTTAAAGTAACATCCGTGAAGCAATTCTGTTACAAGATATTTCTTTGGATCGACCACGGTTATCACATATTCTAAAAGGTACAGGGTCTGTGCTTTCATATTTCTCGCTTGAAGCATTTGAAGGTTCTCTAATATTTATGGAGGCGATTCGTGTGATATTGTATGGTGCTTCTCACTCTTTCTTGTTTATCTGTCATTTTTCCTAGGCTCGGAATAGAGGACTTCACTGGTTTGCGTAAATGTATCAGAGTATTATCAAGATCTGTTCGGCCTTAAACAGTTTTCTGACCAACACAAGACTTCTCTTATGTCTTGCCTTGTAGGCTCAGCTCATTCCGTGTATAATAATCTTACTTGGTGTGTTTTATCCATCCACTTGGTCCAGATTCACGTTACTTATCGAATGTCAGTTCCCCTTTATCTTCCATGGTACATTTTTAACCTTTAATCAATGAAAGATGATCTTAGAGAAGTCTAGTTTGCGTACCAGTTCGGCTTTGTATTTGCAAAAGTGCGGCTACATTGTCTTTTATGACACCTTCCGTTCCCCAACATACAAAATTGATAATATTTCTGAGGTCTTTGGTTAAAATACATCGCGCGGTAAAAAGAATCTGTTTTGAATTAAATTGAGTCCATCTTAATCAAACAGTCAACATTGTGGTGCTTCAAGGAAAATTCCTTGGGTTTAGATCTTCCAACCGTCGGTCATTTCCTCATACCAGGAATTTCTAAATAATGACATCCTTCTTAAAACTGGTGTGCTTAGTTGTATTAATGAGAAAAAGAAAAAACAAGTACAGAAAAAAGGTAAAGGGTAGATTTTGATTAACATCTATCTTTCGGTTCCCTGCTTTTGTATTTTGAATTTTCTAATTTTGATATAGACATTTTCTGAAGTGTACATTGAGCCAGAATCAACGAGGTTTCCTGCTTCCCACAGTAATATTGTACCCTGCATTATGCTCCGTCGCTTTCTCTTACAGGTGATCTCGTGCGACGACTTGGAAGAAACGCAGAGACCAATGAGCGGCACGTGTTTTCACGCGTCGCTTGATGTTCCCATTCTGCCCACTGGTGGTGAATTTAAAGTTGAAGTATCATTACCGCCAGAATCCGAATCTACAAAGAGCAACTCAGAGACCCAGCTATGTATCACATTTACCGTTTTGAAAAACATTCTGGATCAGTTTTTATCACGTGAGGAATTAGAAAGCACCGAGTAAGTTTCTCAGCGTTTTCACCCCGACAATCGATAAGCAAATGACATGGATTAATCTAAAAACGCTAGTTTCTGACCAAATTTGAAAATTTCCCCACATCAATTAATTTGCTGAACTATTACGAAAGTATCAGAGCGAATACATTTCCACCTCAGCAAGTGCGCATAATGCCATCAATATTTTCCTTTGATGCATCTGTTATTTTAGTTTTCTTTGCGAATCATGGAGTGCCGTCTTGTGAACTTCATCCTCTAAAAACAAAAATCAAGGAGCTCATCTTGAGTTTCAGTTATGTTTTCAGTGACTTCTCATTTATATTCGTTTCAGGATTTTTAACAGCCTCAATGTCCCCCATCCTTCAAAGATACCGACTCTTTAAGATTTCCTGATCGTTTTACACTTTTCCGAACCTTATAATCTGTTATCATCCGAATAGTCTGATTGCTTCTGACGAATTACTCTAAGTTTGAGTGAAGGTAATCAGACAATAAAACATTTGCTGATTCGTCGTTTTTTCATGAATTGAATGCAGTTGCACCCAATGATAGTATTCCCTTCACCACGATACTTTGGACCGGTCAACCAAGCTGAACATTGACCGAAAACACAATTAAGGATACACTTGGAATTACGAACACCCTTTCGTACGCCTCGCCTACACAAGAAAAGGATTTTACATCGTGAACAGTTGTTTGTTTCTCTAAAGATTCATTTTATACTCCTTGAAATTTGATGTGTTCTTATTCATGAGAAACTTCAGTCGGTCGTAGTAGTAGTAATTTCTCTGTGGGTAATTCTTTGCCATTGCTTTCACATCCTTCAGCTGACTTTAAAGTTTTACTGAATTCGATTCCACTGGCTGAATCTCTTCCTTGTCCTCGATATCCTTTTAAACTCGTCCTACTCATCGACAAATGCTTATACGTGCAAAACAACAAGCTTGTTTATCTCGTATACTGCATACTTTAGCCCCAAATATGTGCACTATCCATGAGACCCGCATTCAAGATTCCAGCTCTGACATTCGATCAATGTCCCATCTGCTCTGTCGTAAAATGTATTCTGCGCTTTTCAGAGAGTCCTGAGGCGATGGATTCTAGTCTTGTTACCACTGGTGTGACTCTCAATAAAATTGAGGCTCCACTGCTTAACTGGATCCCAGTCGACAGTCGGCCGTGAGCAGTGAGACTTAAAGCTTCGTGAGTAGTAATTGCTCGTCGTTCTAGTTAAAGCGTACGCATCTACAGATTGAAGCACAGATACAACCAAAAACACCTTTCGTCAAAAGCTGCACGACCTCTAACGATCAGAAAGCCGTAGTGGTATCGGTATCTTAGCAAGAGATATGAATTCCTGAGTAAGTTGGTTGTCTTCAGTCGAGGCGCATTTTGGTCTCTACATCTATCGTTCAGAAGATGCTGATCAGTTTCTGGTCCTGTGCTTCGACCACTTTGGATCTCTTGCAAGTATAAAATTTCAAAACTCTGAATGCCATTACGATCTTCTTGATTCAACACCGAATCTAAATTTAACACCGTCAACTATCAATGACAGAGCTGTTTGCAGGGTTTTCGGTCCAGCTGTAGTACTCTGGACTCCAATTTTCATGTGCTTCGGTGGAATTTTTAAAGGTGCGACTCGGTGTCGGTTAGGGTTCGGTACGCTGTTTGATCTGATCCGCCTATCCGTCTTCCGAAGCGTGTAGGCTGAAAAGCTAGGATCAATGCTATCTCATCAAGTCCAGTAATATAAAGAGTACCTGGCATTCTGTTGGCTTAGTGAGCTGTCATCTGGCCCGTCGTGTCGTGATACCATAAATTTCTGCTGCGTTTGTGGGCATTGACTCACGCCAGTTCGTTTCGTCTGTTGGCGAACATAATGAAGCAACTCGTAACGAGAAACGTGGTCAACTGACGTCTGCATAGGAATGGGGAGATCCAAATGGCCTTAATGAGTTTTGGAAGTGAAAAATGCTGTCGCTTTAGGAAATCTCCCCAAGCTATTCGTCTTATTAAACTATTCGGTAGAAGAGCACAAAGTGTGAGTGAAACAATCTCCGAAGTCGACGGTTCGCTTATTCGCAGTCAACAATGGCGGTTCATAGGCTGGGAGCAGCATTTCAAAGCACAAGTTAGCTGGGCTTCAGCGTTAGCCTCTCCCACAGCTATGTCGGCACACTTCTCAGCGTCTGTCTCAATAAATCCATCCTCTTTAGCGGAGACATGTAAGGAAGTCCGTACCCTAGGACTTCACAAAGCAAAAAGTCCCGATGGGATTCGTCCGGCTGTTTGATATGGTAGTGTTTCTTGCCAGAGGACCTCAGATTTTGTTCTCGTAACGTGGTTTTCTGCGCGGGTTCTCTCCTCGCGGGGACAATGAACTGTTGTCCTCATCATTGTGATTGCAATAGCCACAAAGATGTTAGTTCAGGCCGAAAAGCTTCAACGTGTAAGCGTCTGTCATTGTGCGCAGGTTGTGCATCACGTATGCCAGTCAAACTCGGGAGGCGCAAGCTGGGTTTCACGCCGGTCTTGAATGTGTCTATCGTACGTGTATCCTCTGACGGGGCCGACGATCATTGCATTTCTGGGAATTTGAGTAGCCTTCGGTTTCACTAACAGATCTGCACTATGGGACTGCCTTTTGAGGATGGCGTATCTGAGACGTGTCGGGACTTAGAGAGTTATAATATCATACCTCAGGTCAAGATTGGGCCTACGGTCGGGTTTGCCGCCCATAGCCATCTCTAGTGGGATACGACAAGACTGTCATTTGTTCTCCATTTTTAGCTTTGCATAGAAGATATTACACTGAATGACTATGATGTTAATAATGCAGCGTTGTTGGCTGATGTAGTTCGTCAACCTTTCAACTACTTACGGCATATGTATATTTCACATATATTATATATACATATTATATATATATATATATCTGTATTTTGTAGACGCCACCACCGACGGCGATTGTAGATTTGGTTTTGTTGTAACATTGATTGGATCTGAAATGACAGGTTTCTGCTGCACGCTTTTCTTCAGTCCCTAGAGAACCATTTTTCCTGCATTGTTTTGGCAGCCTAGTCTACAGAGTCGATACTTTGCTTAGTTACTTAGTGGCTCTCAAGTTGTTTTAATTGACCTAATTACTGCTACCGATCACGCGGCACGAAAAGCCCATTCAATAGTCCTAAACACGATTGTCCGAGAAGGAGCTCTGATTTAATTTCTGCGTGAGCGCAGTCTAACGCGTCTGCAGACAGGAGCTCTTCTATCCGAATTCTGCAGTTATTATCTTGATCTAGGATCGCCTGCACAGCCCCCTTCTTTGTCCTTTGCCATCAACATAGAATAGCCTTTTGTTAAATTAGTGTCTATCTCCCCAATTGCTGTGAACCATCAGCTTTTCAGTCTTTTTCATGTTGGTTGTCAAGCTGTGATTCATTTTTTACTTCTCGGAGCTTCAACCAGCTTTATGTTTTCCGGGATTGAGTGAAGAACATGCTTCGGTTTCACAAGACCTCGTAAGAGCACATCTTTACGCAAATTGTGTGGGTAATACACGGGTTACTGGGGGGTCTCACAATACTGAAGGACAAGTCTGTTCATGTAAGATGGCTTACCTCTCAGACATTTGCACATGAAGCCGCAATAAGCGAATTGAGTTACCTTTCCGAACAGTTGTGGCATAATTCCAAAGTATCATGGGTCATGGTTTGGGCAAGAATGTGTCACGGGTTTTTCCAAATGCAAACTACATTTCTGTTGGCGCTTCTGCTCCCAACTAGTCTGGCGTCTCATAAGAAATGATACTGTTATATAAATTTTGACTGCAGTCACGGGATTTTGGGCTTTTCTTTGATTGTCACTACTACTACTACTACTACTACTACTACTACTACTACTACTACTACTACTACTACTACTACCACTACCACTTTTAGCATTATTCTTTGTTGGCTGATATTTCAGTGAAATCCCGTTTTCAAACCACGATTCCTTTGGATTTTCGGCTTTGGGTATTTTTGATTTTCCTGTCATCGACGAAATCCGGTTCTTAAACAAGTCCAACCCGTATCACGAGCATCCCGAAGAGCAAAACAGAGATTCCGGACTATCGAATGTGCTCCAGACATCGAGAAATGAAGAATCAACATCCTCAGCATCAAGTCCGATATACTCACATCCGTCAGCATGGATACCGAGACATAAGTCACCTGAGCAATTGAGCACTCGATTACCCGGCATCACCTCTTCGCCATCGGATTTAGCATTAGATGATGGCTTTTCGGGTTTAAATTGTTCTGCACTGGTTCCCTCTACTCATCCCAAATTAGAATTTTTTATGCACCACTCAATTGCATGTATCGGCGAGAATCAGACAGTGGACTGTCGGTTTTCCCAAATCCCAATCCAATTGGAATTATGGTTTTTACGCCCGATTCAGCTTGTTACACAGACGTCGCAATCATGTACAGAAGAGTGTAACAGTCTGGGTTGTTTCGATCGCCCTAAGTTGCTCAAGGTTAGTCCCGTTCGTGTATTTGAACCGTTTGCACTTGTTCCGTATTTCATAAAAACACCACTGAACAAGTGGTATTTACCCACCACGAGAAAACCATGACGGAGGGCATAATAGAACTAGATATTGTGCTATTTTAAACCCATCCCATCCTTGCTCTCAATTTTTGCTCGGGGAATGCCGATGAAGCGATGATGTGCCTTCTAATAGGTTGCTTAGTTGCGTTCTATTTTATTTTATTTGCCAAATCTCTTCGGTCGTTTTTTTTTAGATCACACTCCTCTCAATAGCTCTAAAATGTGTATTGGTTTAACATCATATGATTGACTTTCAAGGGTTTCTGTTGACTGAACTTGACGTTTCGATCACAAACATGTCATCAGTGGTCGAGGCGACATCGCCAATTCGAGGTTGCAGTTTAGCGTTTGATTAAGTTCCCATTTTTGCTACCAATTTCGGACCATCGTGTTCCGGTCCCGGTTATCACCGCACAGCATCGTCTACTGAAGAACGAAATGAGCATGAAAACATTCGGCAAATACAAGCCAAAAAGCTAAGTCTCAAAAAATCAAACGATTGAAATACGAAAGCGGTACTAACGGTGAAATGTAATCAGTTAACTGTCTGCTATCATCAACCACTTGGTAGGAGAATATATTAGCCCCGACGAGGGTTTCTCATGTGTTCAACGCGGACAAGTTCATTCCTCAGGGTTTTTGTATTTTTACCGTATCACACGGACCGGCTCAGTCTATCCACCTTCAGGTTACCGGTTACCTTGAAGAACACATGACAATTAGTCCGTTTATGGGTTTGCATCCCAAACATCATAATGTTAAAGTAATGCTTTCTTTGTGAATTATACTGTGATTTCTAGTACTGTAAGTCAGACATGAACATTGCTCAGCATGTCCCCCCTCTCATTCAAACAGGGCTGCGACGAACTGATGAATGAATGCCGAAAGTATTTACCCACCTTCTACAAGATTGTCTGAAAAATGTATGGGATCACAAATGAAAATCCTGCAGTCCGTACTTAATCTTTTACGGATAGTCGGATAATCGCACCAAAATGGTTTAAAAATAATAGTTGTTAATCAAACCTTTTATATAGGTAGCAGGATTTTATTTGATGTAAAAGTAAAGCCCAACCTAAGCAGAAAGTACATTTTAGTAGTAGGAGATTGAATGTTTTCATGAAATAATTTACCATTTGATATCATCGCCCAGCTCACCATAAAGATACCATGGAAACACTGTACAGCTGTTTCATCCTTGTTAGGAATCATCAGCAGTGCATATCCACCGCGCCCGAACTGGGACGCGAACCCGGGACGAACGATTTTGAGTCGAACGCCTTAGCCATTACGCTACCGGGCAGGCTCTGAACGGTTTGTTCAACTTCACCGCATGATGTTGCACCTATCCGTCACTGATTTGCACGGTTACTGTCCGCTAGCTCAGAGCGATC
>LUCM01000232.1:22225-73798 GCA_008360955.1 Fasciolopsis buskii
TCAGTAGGGGTCGATCTCTGTGAGCTAGGGGACAGTAAACATGTGAATCATTGACGAGTAGGTGCAACATAATCATATGGTGAAGTTCAACAAACCGTTCAGAGCCTGTCCGGTAATGTAGTGGCTAAGGCGTTCGACTCAGAATCGTTCGTCCCGGGTTCGCGTCCCAGTTCGGGCGCGGTGGATATGCACTGCTGATGATTCCTAACAAGGATGAAACAGCTGTACAGTGCTTCCATGGTTTCTTTATGGTAAGTTGGGCGATGATATAAGCAGAAAGTATTTACTTTTCCGGACGCTTTCCTCGCAACATCGTGAATCATTTTTGAAACACTCTAGTTCTGTGGAACAGCGCCGCACAGAAGTTGCAAAACGCATCCCAAAAGCCCCCAGTTTTTGTTTTGGGTTTTCTGGGAATCTTTTCCGCCCAATTGACTCTTCAGTAAAAAACAGCGCCCATCAGTTAAAACATTTTTGGGTTTGAAATAGTGACCACATCATGATTCTATCACGAACGTATCCAAGTTCGAGCAAGATGAATTTCGGATGCTTATGTATGTTGTTCACCCGGGGCTAATATTTCTGTTTTACATTTGTAACCCAGTCGGTATGCGCTATTATAAATAAACTGAAAAGCGCAATGCCCCGCCCTCCAGTATAACAATCACATTCATTTGGGCTCTTATTCCCAACAATAAACCTTCCAACGTAGCGAACACTTGGTCGGTACTAGGGATGGTCGCTCTAAGGAGCAACATCGTAGCGATAGTGTGAAATTCAAAGTGAAAAGCGTAACTCCATTCCAATAGCCGGGAAATAGGGAAACGCGATAAGGTATCGCAATTACCAGTGTCACATAACTATCAGGCTGTTCCACGTCATTCGTAGCTCCACCGGTTCACTGTACACATTGGGTTTTCCGATATGAAGGAGGTCCTTAGACAAAACGGAACGGTACCCAACGGAACTGATTGCTACTTGAATAGCAAACATCGGACTCAGTAGGAGGTTTAATAAACCATTCTGGGTTTTTATTTGGTGTCAGGAAATTTGAAGCATTTGCGATGAAGGGATGATTCGATAGAAACCTCCCATTCTTTCCTCTTCCAAGCTCCTTTGAAATCGCAACTTCAAGCAGTATTTCGAACTTTGATTTTGGTTCTCATTTGCCCGTCCAGGGCGAGTGGTAGTTGGTAAAATTAGACTGCGATCGGGAAAGGTGCAATTTTTCACGCTGCGCGGTGGTAATGGCTATCTCATGTATGGATGTGAACAGAAGCTGCAAAAGTAGGCTGAAGAATTCATTGTTTCGTGGCCGCTCACCTGTCCAGTTCATCTGTATTTCGTCGCCCGGCAATACAGACCAACATGAAATAGACGTTGATTGTCTCGATTTGTCGGAAATCATCTCCGCCGGCCAGACAATAGAGAGCAGTGTCACTCGGTTTAGAAGGCATCACACTAGAGATCTTCTTTTTGCAAGCCCTACTGAGTTTGCTAAATGAGCGGTTTCATTGTATCTAGGACTCAGGGCTGGAAAACATTTATTCGACTCCGGATACTGAAAAGGGCGACTAAACTGTCCAAACCACAGGGATCGCGGCCTCACGGAGATTGCGACTAAGCTTTCTGTGAGCCAATTTACTAGACTACTTTGTTGATGTTCGGGACGCGCACGTACTATTCAGCATGGTTTTCTGCAAGGAGGAGCTTGTGCTAGTCAAAATTTATGCTACTTCAAATTCCAAATTCTACAAACCCGCCACAACGTGCCTCATCAACTTCCTTGCAACACACCTCCGTTGACAGACAGTCCTTGTGAAACGTACTGCAAAGTGATGGGAGGCCCGGGAAGTACGTTAGATTGTTGGAAAAATACCATTTATAAGCAAGCTCGCGTGCGACGAAGAACCCATACAGTTTCATCTCTACTCCAGTGCTCGTCAAAACTGTCACTAGTACTATTCAACTACGCCAAGGATTAAATTTGTCGTCCTCTTCTGAAAAACCGTCAAATAATACAACAATAACCTTGAATTTAATGATAACATTGTTATTCTGAGAGATGATCCTGCTACTGTCCAGCCGGTTCTGGACCGGATTGCATGCAAGGCCATGGCTGTTGATCTGGAGATAATGAGCAACTCCAAAGCGAAGTTCATTACGATTTCGTTAGTTCCATCCCGTGCTGTTCACATCAACGACGAAGTTTAGGTGCAGATATACCCATTCATGCATCAGCTCAAGATTCATGTAGGTCGCGTCAGGAGATCATCCCTGAAGCCTTGCAAAGAAATATACCTCCGCATGAAGCTGCCCAGTGACCAAGATACCATCCGGGAATCCTTGCATGTGTGTTAAGTCTGGCCAATAAGAGTAGATCATACAAAACAACTGAAAATTTTCGACCAAACTGGTTCGTCTACTCTGTGGCAAAGATCGAATTTCTTAAATGCGTCTCAAATACCGTCCTGCGTCAACACTGTATTAACTTTGAATGGCCTTCGTCGTTTCTCCAGAAATCATCACCTGCAGTGGTTCGGGCATGTCCTTCGCCTACTCCAAACGGAATTTATGAAAAAAGCCCACCACGGATACATTTCTCTGTCTGGAGTTGTCGTCTCAGTGGCCAACTGGAAATATGAGTTATCATTGTTAGGGCGGATTTAGATCGCTTAGTCCTTCAGTCGGTTTTCGGAGTACGCAACTGGCGCAACAACTGGCTTTTGCGGCGCACAGACCTTCCCGAAGATCACAACCCATAGACAACTATGGCCAAAGGCACCCAGCAAGCCTACTTATCCTCTCTACGGAGCTTTTCTCACAAAAGCAAGAGGTGAGTGTAAGTGAAGTGGATATTGCGAAGGGTAATGCCAGCACAACAGCCATATTCTAAAAGCCATTGGCATCCAAAATATTGCATACGCCAAGACTCATCATTTACGGATACAGCCAGAAGCATGTCAAGTGTCTCCATGCTCCGTTCCGGTTGCGGTATGAGAACCGGATGTCAAGGTCGGCCACAATAACGTCATGACATGCATAAGCGTACGCACACACACACGAGAGACCAACTACGACATGATATGAGTTACAGGCACTTATATTTACACATCAGGTTATGTGAAGCTCTCACTCGCCATCCATATGAAATAAGAACTCATCCGTATAGTTTGGTCAGGTCACAACCACTATGTCCAAAACATCTCACACGCACCTTGTAAAATATTGTCGGTTCGTGGGAATGGCTTGTCTTCTTCACGCTCTCGGAATACAACATACTTATTCGCCATTCACGTACCTCGATTGCACAGTCATTGCAAAAGGTAATTAGTAGCGAGATGGGACAGCATGCTCCTGTGCTGTCACAGGTTAAAAACTTCCACGCGCATACGCACAAAGATTTGCATGTCCATTTTCGATTTGATAGCCCGAAGGCCTCATTCTCATAGTCTGTCTGCCAACTTGTGTCTATCACACTGAGTATGTTTGTGTTTAGTCTCACTCGACTTCCAGGTATTATCTTCGACGTGGTCATGGAAACCACGCCCTGGTCGATTTGGAATGGGAATGGACCGCAAGATGGTGTCTTATGAATAAAAATGGACGGGGAAATAATCTTTTGAGTTTGAAAATTGCTGCTTTGCCCTAGGTTACACGATTTTGTAATGAATGGATGTCTTCATCCTTTCCAGAGGTCTTACGTGCATATACGCGTAGTTAAGATAGAAAAACGAGGAGATTGTGAACAAAACCACTTTGGACTGGTCATGTGATCCACTTCCTTATTGCCATAGATGGGGTTTTCGGACAGTTAGATTGTAGGGTAACAGATGAGAGGAAGAGAAAAAATATTCCAAACCCACAATGATACAATGCCGTTTCACAATTCACTTTGTTAATTAAGTGAATATTCTGTTACATTATTCTCTCATTGCTTAATTTTCCTTTTTTGTTACATCTGCTTCATATTTGAAGCACATGCTGGAAAATAAAAATTAGCGAGGGAATTTGCAGTTCGGCAGGACTACTAACAAAAGGATACTGTCAACTGATGCGCGATATAGTACCGCTCGCTTAAAATCTTCCGTTTAATACCATATTGTTTCGAAATCGGACGGTTACATTTCACTCAGTAGTCAGTATGCTAGGTAATGTGTTGTCACTTGGGTATGAGGTCCGATTTTCATCTACCAATATGAAGCCACTTTAGCATCAGCATAATCCGTTTATCCGTCAGCGATCAAGTATACCTTACAGCAGTCAGGTTGGTAGCCTAATACGCTTCGCAGACAAGATCTTGTGGAAAGTATGAAAACATTATCGGTATTTAACTATCCGTTTCCCGCAATATAGTTTGAATGGGTCCCAGAATTCAGTCTTTAAAAAATGAACTGAATCGGAATAGGTTAAGACAGTTGAGACCTGTGTTTCAAATGCCAATGGATAGGTATCGGAGACACCTAGCGGTTGGAAAATTGGCCGAGGTGGTCAGTTCATAAAGTATTAAAATAATGGGTGATATGAGCCGGTGATCTTGATCACATAGAGGCTCCCATAGGATGGGTGGAGATATATATCCTGTGACAATTTGTCGACTACCTAGCCTATGGATCAACGAGGTCACCCTCTGGTCCCACGTTTTCTTGTCTTCATACAGCTCACAACGTGTTCCTTGAGAGGTTGTGGTTCTTTTGCCTCGGCAACAATGACACAAGATTCCAAATACTAGTGTCCTGTTGGTGGCTGCAGGCCCGTTGTACACCATCTCCAGGAGCGTACGGTGTAACTCCATGGGCCAGGTAGTGCTAATCTGAGACTCGTTTAATTTCCCCCAGCCACGTGACTTCGGGAAGTCTGAAGCCGTTATCAAATTAGCTGTGGTGTTTCAATAAAAAGCTGACTGGTTTTGATTAGATAAAGATTTCGGTGCTTTCTCACGATATTGTGTTAAAGTCCAGTCTATCCAGCAATAACGTATGACGATAATTGAAAACAAAAACAGAACAATGTTTCAGAAAACGTGTGGGACAACCCAGGAAATTCGATGAAAGACAATTTCTGGTAGGTTCGTCCAGGCTGCAGCACCTCATGTTGTAGATCGAAATGGAAATCGCTTCTCACACCGGGCGATTCCGAAGAACTTTTGCGTCCGTACGGTGGACTGAACACAAGAAACTAAAAAAAGAAGAGTTCGCATACCATATGGCGAGCAGAAATAAGTTTATCTTTAACTGAAACCATTGTAGCCTGGAAAGATCGTTGGAATCATTCATTTCAGTGGTAAGAGAAAAAACATGATTGAGTTAGGTCAGATGTTTGCGACTAGTGTTAGAATAACTTGGAAAAAGATAAGGGATGTTACAGCCAATGTGTCGAAGACAAACTCACTGTTGCTCTTGGGCTTTCTGTACGCTTCTGAGCCCAATGAACTCACAATATTGCTTACTGTCTCATGATTCCGGTGCACCCATCCAAACACTGTAATGTTACCTTATGTCACCCGGGGTTGGATATTTTAGTCCGACCACACAGCGATCTGCCACTCTCATGTGACTGAAAGTCGGTCGTTATTCCATCGAGTAAAACTCTTGTCGTAGCTCCAGCCACCTGGCTGTGATCTCAAACTCCAGTCGAGAGCAGTTGATGAGTTCAAGATGATTGGGTATAGAACAAATTCATGTTACCATCCGACAGCGTAACTGATGGTCACAACAGTGGAGTAACATTGGCGAAGATTAGACTTGAAATGTGAGAAGTATGGAGATAATTTTTTGTGATATTAAAATAGAACGGCCGCGATACAGGATACTGGATCAATTTCATTAGGCCAGTCGTCCAAGGATCGGAAAGTTTTGGTGTAGTTAAATATAACTTTTTTGTGATATTTTTTAAACTCGATATTTTAATTTAGAATGGATTCTCAATTACATAACCAACAATAGGATTCCGGGATCTATACAGATGCTGAAATCACGAAAATCTAAGGCACGTGGGGACATTGTCGCGCGGCATATTAGGTAACTCGGCTAATTGACCCAGTTGTTGTTTCGCCTGTGTTTGGGAAGTCTCCTATAGGCATATTTCGGTTTCCCGAATTATAATCCGTTTGTCTGTCAACTGTTCTTTGGTGTATGTCGCTCTCCCGGGTGGAGGTGATGCTAAAACTTAGCATGCAAGGCCGTAGCGTATCAGCGACAGGCAAATGACCGCAAAACTTCAAACAATTTTACTGTCCCGTCAAATCAGCTGTTTTTAGCGTGTACTCACCAAAAGTTGTCAGTCCTGTTTCGTCATCAGTTATTGGCTAAAATGCTGGCATAAACTGGTGCTTGGCGATGTGGACTGGCCAGTTTGCATAGTTTTGAGCTTCCCAGTACTTTCCGATCGCTGTTTGTTCTTCCACAATCCTTGTTTTGTGAATGAAGTGAACATATCTTAGTGGAAAACATATAAAGCGCAATTTTGGCTGTTTCACCTGAACAGATTAATGCCACTGTAAACCAAACGCATTGATATTTTCCCAGTGCGCTTCCATTCATGATACCTATAGATTGTTTTTAATAGCTCTGTTTCTGATCAGTGCTCAATGTGTTGAACTTTGCTGATACTGCACGACTTCTTTCCTTCGGACAGAAATCCCGTGTTCAGGAGTATCGTATCGTTCACCAACGTTCCCAACATATTGAACGTGTATATCAATTTCATGATAATGTGGCCATCACGATCCAGGACTTGGGACCACAACACTCAGGATTGTATTTGTGTAAAGCTGGTCACAGCTATCGTTCTGTTACCATGGCGGTCAGGGACTGTTCTGGTGAGTTCTCTTTTGCTACATCGTGTGTCGTCAGTTTTGATCTGTCAATAAAAAAATGTGCGCACGCAATCACCGCTGTTCGTTGGTACTACTTAGCAAATCAGAAAGGTGTTGCTCGTGTGAAGTGACAAGAAAACCGCACGATTGCATATCAGAGTTACGCTAATCTGTTTGATCAGTAAAATGTGGAAGCTCAATACTAGTTTTCCCTCCCTTATCTTATGGTCTTCGAGGGATCTCTACTAATTTATCTCTAAGTTGTACATCATCGATCTGCTCGGACTTACCACTCTTTGGTGAGTAACCGACATAGTGGTCTTGGGATTTGGTATGGGTTTCAGCTGATCGGGGTTCTATTCTATTTGGCGTGATCGAGCGGTGAACAACGGTGGCTCTCTGAGCTTACCATTAGGAACAGGACCGAAAGTGGTGGGACTCTAGACCCTCACCTTCAACATGCTGGATTCTTTACAGTTCTCAGCCGTCACGACTGCTGCTGAATCGCTGGAAAGCTTCCAAGATGTGATTGGAAAAAATTGGCTTGAGTGACGCGAATGACATGTTCAAACTGTACACATCTAGCATTGAAGCTAAATTACTAAAAATATTCGGGCAAGCTGTAGCCCTTCTCCTACTGCAAGAGGCATTCCCAATCTATTGGGTTAACCACAATTCCGTTCTACCCCATGATGCGCACTTAGTTTTAGAGTGATATGAGTTCCAACAAATAGTCCAGCGCAACATAGACTGAACATTACCTTAGGGCTTAACAAAAGTGCACAAACATGGATATGCAGTCTCTGAGTTAAGGAAAATCGTTTCCCGTCACAGATAGCTGTCGGACCTCCAGGTCGTTGAGGCCGCAAAACACACGGGGGAAGTAGTGATCCTGTGGGTTTCATGTGCAAAGACTGATTAATTCGAATGAGAGTATGATGTTACAACTGGTTATCTGTTTTAAATTGTTGTTTACCGGTTAGCCAAATTGATGATTGACGTGGGTCCTGTAAGGCCATCCCACCGTATAACAACAGACATCCAAAGCTGTTTTAGAGAGCAAACAGGGTTTCCGTTTCCCTTATCATAGTGTGATTTTTCAACCGTATCGGGAACACGTTTAACTGTATTAGCTTTTCAGTGGAAGTTACATTATTAGGAGTGTAAAACACATTAGCATAAATATTAGGTGCGTTAGTATACGATAATTTCTAGATCTTTTCTGAAACAATCTTGGCATAAATCTAGTGGTCTTAGCAGGCTGTCTGATATCACTTTCCTACAGCCACGTCGAATTTCGCTGATTTCTCGGTTTAGTTTAAATAAGTCAGTCGTATCTGACACGCTTTCAACTTTAAATTCACGCACCAGTAATGCTACTAAGTCACGTCGCGAGACGCTAAATCCCTGAGTGAGATTTGTCACCTTTGCTGAAACTCAGCGTGTCACGAGTGCATATATGATGTATATATATATGCATTATATATATATAACATATATAATGCATAATATATATATATATAATGTAAAATATATATAATGTATATATATATATATAATTTCCCATGATAACTAAATGTTTTAGTCTTGGAGACCAATATTGAACGTGGGTTGTCCGCGTTTGTTTCTACTCGGAACTTTTTTCGATGCACAATCACAATGAATGAAGTCGGTGCAGTGTTCATTTCGCACTGCCAGATGGTGTCACATTCCATTCCTACCGTAGTTTATTTTACAGGTAATTGTTGTTTTGTCAAAAATTTCCGCAGCAGTCCAAACCGCTCAGGTTTGATCACAAAAGTGGTTTTCTAGCTAATCCTCGTCAAAATGTTTGGTGCATGACTTGGTTTGAATATGATATTGAGGTTTGGATGACCTTCTAACTGAATATCCTAAAAGAAAAAGGTTCCTTAGCATTATTTAAGTGGCCCTCGTTACTCCTGTAAGTTTGTTTGTCTTCTTTTTAACGGATTTTTACTGCCTAATCACACCCTAGTTTTACAGATGGACGCAAAAAGGCAAAGTAAATATACGCAATTCACAACTGTGATATTTCACGGATGAAAACAGTCTACCCCAAGACCTTGCTTGTCGAGACTGGATGAAGTCTCTCTCCCAACAAGTGGATAAAACTCACACTTTAAGACGAAGAGAATCTAATATCAAAATGGGATTGGGTCACTGCTCAGCTGTGTTCTCCATATCCACGCTCATCATCGGGTGTGAACACCATTTAGCTGTGTCGAACGCCTCGTAATGGCTAACGGCAACTGGAATTAGATTGAGCATGTCTCAACTGCACATGCAGATGCAGCAAATGGTTGAGCCTGTCTCCGTAATTATTGCCGATTCCCCACGGCCGATTCAGTAAACTGACCCATATGGTCTAATAACAAATCAGCATGCGGGTTTAGAGACCGAAAAGGTATTCCCCCTCTCCTGGGCCACACAATGAACGTCCGTTCAGCCTTTGCCCGTGCTCAAACTTGTTCAATTCTTGGTGTTGACTCTGTGGTCAAGCGATGTGTTACACTGGGCACAGGTTCACTCAAATGTATCGACACAATCAAACCCCGGAGTAGAAGCCTGCACACATCCATACACACAATGAAAATCCCCCATTCCACCTTGGATTCACCGATACAATGAGTTCAAAAGCTACGCGTTCGGTTTTCTGGCTCTTTTGCATCCCTGTACACGCGCACAATTCCCCTTTCACGATCGGGATGGTTTGTCAGTGAACTTAGAAACAATTATTGTGCGCATATGGGGGCAGACTTGGATCTGCGTACCATGAATCCCCCGATAGCGAATAAAGTGACAGATGACTTAAGGTACACAGGCAAACGAATGTGCAACACCGATCGAGAACATGCACTCGCATTAGGGGCGGTGTCTAACTCAAAATCAAGTACATGTATCAAGACCCAGACCAACCCACGCACCTATGAGTGTTTGCAACCACACACACCGCTCTTCTTTCGAGGCACTGGATATATGGCTGTAGCTGAACGCATGCACATTAACTGTGTAGTCAATCTGCCCATCAGTCTATGAGTTCCCCCACATGACATGGCCGCATACCATGCGGTTGCTCAAACCAAGTCAACGTACTCTGGAACAGGACAGATCCTGTGTGTGTTAGCACGGCCATTGTAAATGCAGCCGAACCGGAAAAACAAAGACAAAGCACACAATTTTCAATTTGGGTACTCTCAGGTCCTCGCGCGTATGAAGGACATAAACACCATCCCTTCTAGGTCGTCTGATCGATCTGTTGTCGTGTTGGCTAATGCTTGTCTGTTCAGGCTCGTTGACCGTAGTCGGCTTTCCTTAGTTAGTACTCAAACACCGTTGAGATCAAACCCGAGGAGAAATTAATATTTCTTGAGTCTCAGAATGGTTAGTTCCTGCATGAACCAAATATCCATAGAGCAATTGCATTTCGGAGATATTTCAAACATCCGCCACTTAAACACGCAACAACCATAAATGATAAGGCTAAATGGTAGAAAGATTTTTTACAATATGAAATGTATACGCAACAACAGCCATTTGCACAAAGTTACTTCTTACAATACTTCTTCATAATAATGTGATCTCCAAATTTGGGCAGCGCGCACTTCTTCCAATCCTCGCTGAAAGTTTAGAATTAATTCATCTGCTAGCAACACACAAATATTTCTTATGAGTAGCTCGACGAGGCTCCGATACAACTCTCAAATATATGAAAGCAAATAACTTACAGAAACCATTTTAGCATCACTGGAATACAGAGAACGAGAACTTTCTAATGACACGAAAGTCAGTGCAACGAAACCGGACAAAATTCAGAAACAACTTAACATGCCATACGCAGCAGTTGAAATGTTTGGGATCTTCACGGATATCTACTAGGAAGCGAACGGTCTGAACGACGCCCTCACAACTAACAAGAGGCTTACGGAACCAGAATGTAGAATCCGGCTACTGCTGTATCGACGCCAAGCAACGGGGATTGATTTGACATCAAACTCGGATATCAAGTGAGACGAAGTTTGCTTTCATGGTATCTGGTAGGATTTGCGAAGGAGTCACAAACTGGTTAACCTCTAGCCTTGGCGAGAGGCATCAGTTTGAGGCTGATAAATGCTCCATAGAACGAACGATTAGATCACAATTGACTAGGATTTCACTGTTCTACTTTCCCGTCAATGCACGAAAAATTCGTGCAACTCTACATGAATAGGTTTCAACTATTCAACAAGTTAATTTAATGCTCTGATTTGTGTGAAATCCGGGCTTCGGGTCGTTGTTCACATTCTGGCAACCCCGACTTATCAGGAATGACACTGAAATTCCGTAAGCGAATGAGCTAAATTCGGATTGTTCTCAGTCTTCCCTGGGAATTTTGCCTGTACTGAACAGAATTTGTCTTTATTATGAGAAACAGAAGTTGTGTGTACAGGTTACTTTTTGGGAGTGTTTTTGCATTGCAAGTACCTGAAAAAGTTTTAAAATATCGTTTTAATTAGTGAGCAATCTATACCAGAGTGTTCTGTGCCTGCGACTGATTTCATGTCAATGTTTCTGTTGTTCTTCTGTAGGATTTCAAAACTAGAAAGCTATAGAAACTGTTTGAAAATTGGAAACTGCAAGCCACAGCACAATTGTTGAGACGACCGTGACTTAAAAGCACTAATGACATATAGTACAGTATTTGCCGTAGTTTGGGGGTCAAACATCGAGTTTTAGGATTCGAAGACATGATGTGTCGTTGATTTGTTCTAAAGAGGTATGTTTTTGTAAAAAAATTAATGGTGTAGCTGACGATAGGGATGATCCGACATTTGTTTTTGCGGTCGCTGCTGTTTAAATGCGGTTACCGGCTGACTCCTCGCGTAGAATTAGCCAACATACTAGGAATTTGGTACGAGAGAGATCCCCAAACAATCACTCGGTTTTTTCGAGGACACGTCTGTGTTCCTTCCAGATCTAATTTCGTACAGGAAGTAATAAATATCTTTATTCATAATTGCCGATGATTTTCTCAGCGCTTGTTTGCCATTCGGTGAAAGTGAATACAGTCCGTGGATGTGTGCATCTCTGGTAGCTGAACTGAGTTCCTTCTTGAAACCGTTGGTTTAAAAGGTAGGTACTGGCCATCCATTCAAGAACGTCTTCGCATGTTGAACGCGATTTCAGTGAGGCGTTCTGTCTCGGTTATCCTAATCTGATTTTCTGCATCCATCGAGCCATTCGTGGGATGCAGTATCCGGTCCATGCCTCCGTCTTGAAGCCGCAAGTGAGAATTTAGTGAATGACTGGGACCAGTGTTAGAAAGGGCATGACAATCCACTAAACCCTATCAGATATACTCTAAATTCCTGTCCACGGGAGCAGGATTCCAGTCGTCCATTGAAGTTTTGTTTAGATATGTGCGGGACTAGCGATGAGGCCTAGAGCGCATACACTGATATTGGCATTCACTGACCGCTTTGTAAACAGTCTCAGTGTAACAATTTTTACGGTTCATTTTATCGATCGAAAGGCAGATATTGTGAATACTTTTCTCAGTTTAAATTCGCAACATGGAGCTTTACTGCGTTTGTTCAACTTTGCACAACAGAGAACGTCGCTCGTATTATCACGCTTACGTTTTAGTCATTTGGCGGCTATTATGTCAGTTGGATCTTCCGGAGCTTAAGAGTCGAATGTTGGTATCCACGGGAAATAACTCTCAGTAAGAAAGAACATCCCTGTCTTAAGGCAGTTCACCAACGTTTCCTATTTTCTCCTGTCTAGGGGTTTTGCGTGTTTTCGCATCTCAAAATCGGTCGACCTGTTCTACGTTTATGGTCCTGGGTCCTCTTTATTGGCAGAACAGCGATTTGTCCACTTGAATCCCGGCGTTGGTTTGTCGTACAAATCCATCCTCACAAGTTGATGCACTCATGTCCAGTGTTTTTCAGAAGACATGGTGACGCCGGCACAAGTAAAATTCAGCTCCGTTTCTGTTACTACGGCGTGGATTAGCAAAGGATGTACGCCAAAATATTTGGCTCGGTAACTGACCTCAGTGCGGTTGACCGTGCCTCATCAACTTGGTATCAAGTTGGGTCGTGGACAAAATGTGAAATTAGGACAGGCCCACGGCAAGGCATGAATAATCCAGCCTGGTTCCATTTTCGTTTGACATGGTGATTAGAGCTGAGATAGAATAATGGTTCAGTTGTTGTTGTGTCCATTCCCTAGCTTAGGCATGCCACACGCGAGTTAAACCATCTCTAGTCAGATCCATTCGCCTTGTTGATTAGTCCGAGGATATGTTCACGCAGGCACACCTTTTTCGTGAACTCGACTAATGCTTGGGCGGGGCCATTGTAACGAATGCGAACAGGAATGCACAGTTAGCTTTGTCCTTTCAACTAAAGGAATCCGGCATATCTCGTTAACCAAACGTGAAAGCCCTAGTGACATGCCTGACGGAACTTGGACGATGAGCATTTTGGTGTTACCCTAAGACTGTTGAAGGTGATTGCGAAAACCATGCACACACAAGACGTTCCGAGTTCGCACGTTGGTGCGCACGGCTGCGATACGCTGAATGTTTCGAACGTTTTTATTGAGGAACGAGTCGCACTTTTATTGATTTGTTTATTGGTTTGCATTTCCCAGACCTTTAAATTAGCATGGCTGTCTGATGGCTTGACAAACTGAACCCAGTACATACGAACGGACGGTAAAAATTGAAAACCGTTGATTAACAACTCAGAAGTGCTTCAGGGTGCTGTTCTTTCACCGTTTCTCTTCTCTGCTTACGTCAGCAACTTATCAACTAGCTCCCCATGTCATCTGTTTAAGTATGCTGATGATGTTGCCCTCTCTCAAGCCGTTTCGAACAACAACGATTTTCAATTTTTTTCCAACAACCTATCTTCTGTTTACGATTTTTCTGCACGAGCTGGTTTAGATCTGAACAAATCTAAATGTTTCGAATGTATGTTCTCTTCCTCTCTTTCTCTCTTTCTCTCTCGATCAGCCTTCTCATCCGAAACGTCTTCCATCAACTCAAAAACACTTACCACGGTTGATTCTGTGAAATATCTAGGATTTACTATTGATAGAAATCTGAAGTGGACTACTCACATTTCTACCTGTGTAAATAATCTCCGACCGTTGTCATTTCAACTCACGAAGCTTCGGCACTACAAGGTGAAACAAAGCGCCCCCTCCGGATTTGTATAGCAGGGTGTTTTTCCAATCTTAATTTACTGTTCCCCAGTTATATTTCCAGGTTTAGTTAGAAAAGATTTTAAAATTTTTTCTCCAGGGGCCATCGACTATTGGCCGTGTGTTCTTCGTACCACTAAATGAATTGTCCCCGACTCTATGTGATCAACACTTAGCCCCACGTGATAAATTTGCTCACAAAATTCTTTTAGATCCCATGCATCCTCTGCACAACGATCTTTCAACGTATCGCTCTCATATTTCTACACGATCTGCTTTTCGTTTCATACCCTCCAGAATCAATATCTATAGGAACTCGACTGTCCCATATTTAGCACGAATTTTGACAAATCTTGACCGTGTTTCAGCCGATTTTCTGAGCAACTACGTAATGCGCTTTGATTATTCCTCGATGAGTTTTTGTATTTTTCACAAGGTGATGAGTGTGTTTTCATTACATTCTTTATTTTTTCCCTATTTTTGTTTTTATACTCACGTTTTTTGACTGGAGTGCGACGTTGCTTATTGTACGCAAAATTCTATACAATACAATACAATGCAATGCAATATAGTGCTCGTTGTTCGCATGGCGAAAATCACTCGTTTTCTAGGGTATCTAGAGAAAATGCTGGTACACAGAAATTTCCGTGAATAATGACTGGTGACAGGTTTAGTCTGCTAAAGTGTATTGTCCGTTCGATGCCCGGTCAACTGAAAAAACTAGGCTATATATTGATCCTTCTTCTCTTATCACTTCAGTGTTTGAGGCAGCAGCTTTCAAGGTGAGCTGCTTACATGCCCATTTAATCTTAGAATTAGCCAGTAGTTTCTGCTGCGTAGAGTATCCATACTGAAAGGACCAGATAAATTTGGTAATAAATTTTGGATACTTATAAATACAACAAAGTATTCTCGCTATGAAGTCACATCTGGAGGATCCTCAGGAATCTTAGACGTGGATGACCTTCTGGATGAAGATGTCACTCAAGATTGATGAATTGTCTATGAAGTACGATCCATAGCCTCACCTAATGACTTTCACAACATCATAGACGCTATTGAGAGAATTTCAGTACCGAAGGAGCTCAACCTGAAGCACCACGTCGTGGGCAGAATACGGAAGAGTTGTATCACGTTGGTGCGTCTCAGTGAGGTCACTGCCACGTGCTTGCCGAGGAACCACTTCGTTGTCCAAGCCGTCTTGCAACCATCCGGCATTGGAAGTGCACTAGAAGTACTTGTGACCCCAAGTATACGGCGGTTTGACCTCCCCAAACTCTAACTTTCTCTTCTGAATTGTACAGCTTTTGAGTTATACATCGTATTGCTTACTAGAAATCGTTGTAATTCGGAAAATTCGGAATCGATTTGGGGTAGCTGGAGGGTGTGTACAGAAGTGACATTCCATATATTGTTAAATGTTACTGATTTTAGAAGGGACTTTTCTATGGTTGCGGTTTTTTGAGTCATGTGAGGTCGTCACCCACCAGCTTAACTGTCACCGTAAAGCAAAGTTATTATGCCAACAGTAATCTGTATTTACCGGTCTTGATATCCTCATTTTTGTTTTGGACAAATCACTTCGGCGCGGTTTGATTGGGAGAAGTGCTTGCTTCATTCTGCTGTCCAAAGTTTGCCAAGGCCTTTTTTGTTTATTCAATGATTTGAGACATTCTTTTTGGTTTCTAATCTAACAGTCTTTTTCCGTTGTTCTCGCCCTCAACTGCAGCCTCCAACTTGAATTTGAAACCATCCATTTTGATAATCACGGTCTTGGTCTTCACTACTGTTATGCTTATGTTGCCGCTCTACGTCTGTTTACGTGCTCGTCGAAAGTCGGTAATCGCGATCATGTCTCCGTCTGTATTTCATCTCAATGTTGTTCCCGGGTCGAGCGCCAAAAAATTAACCATGGTCAGCAGATGGAATAAACTCTACCCGCGATTAAACGAAGGGATAACAAATTCTTTTTTATGGAGTTCTGCTCAGAATGTGCATAAGAAGAAAAGCAAACAACAGCGACCGAATGCCGTTCAAATTAACAATCGTATCACTTGGTCCAGAGGTAAACAATCACGGGTTTTCCGACCTCCAACACAGCTCGCTCCGGTGGATCCACGCTGGGAAGTATCTCGTGCTCAAATCCAAATTGGCGCTGTTTTAGGATACGGATGTTTTGGTGTAGTCCGTAGTGGCTTGCTGCGTGGCCCTTTGCCTGGATCTCCATGTCCAACAGATTCGGGTTTTTCCACACACAAAGTTGCCATTAAAACACTTAAAAGTGAGTTTTGGCGGTGTTCTCATATGCAAATAGGATTATGATCATTCAATGTGATATTGTCAATGGTCTCAACAACTTCCACAGTCGGTACAATGGATGCTTTTTTCCCCATATAAGACGGTCACCTACGGAGTTTTCCGCTGTCTAACACCCCTTGGATATAGCCTATTGTCCTCAGACAGTTTTTAGAAAACAAGAGTTTTGAACAATGCGCACGGTAAACGGGCACATCACATTTCGGTTGGGTCATCCAGTCACGTGGTCCAAGCATTCACTGCGGAAATCCCTCGGTTGCTGTATTTTCCGTGTATAAACGCCCTTATGCCTGTTGAGTTTATTGCTGCGAAAGTCCGTCCGAACCGGCTAAACAACAAAGAAACTTGTAGTTATTCAACCCCTAAACACCAAGTTGAAAAGTAAAACAGCGTGTAAAAAGGTGACAGTAAATAGTTAAACCTTCCATTTTTGACTATTTCGCGAATGTTGAATACAGCCATTGTACTGCTCGTCTCGAATCCTTAAATCAATCCAAAGAGTTCAGTGGGTTTTCCAAAAATCGAACTGCAAATATGTACCTAGACTCTCAAAAAGTGTTTCACAGTTACTTCTTACAATACTTCATAGTAATGTGACCTCTAAATTTGGGCAGCGCGCACTTCCTCCAGTCCTCGCTGAAAGTTTAGAATTAATTCATCTGCTAGCAACACACAAATATTTCTTATGAGTAGCTCGACGAGGCTCCGATACAACTCTCAAATATATGAAAGCAAATAACTTACAGAAACCATTTTAGCATCACTGGGATAAGGAGAATGCGAGCTTAGTTCGAGTGCATCATTATCCTTAAATTGACGGTTTATCAGGAGTGGAACTATATATTGTCCTTAGGACGTTTGGGAATGTGAATATAGTTTTAGAGTGAATTCGTAGGTCGAGCCAAGTTTACGCATGAAATTTGTGGAGAGCACATGATGTCGAAGTTATGTGAGCAAAGAAATTTACTGCGTTGAGTTAAAAACTCGTTCTAGTTTTGGACGGAAACGTACTGTCACCTGCAAGCTCCGAATTGTATCTGTCTGCCCAACAGGTAGACTGAAGAAATTTCGCATGACGCTCTCCGTCTTTCAATCGGACCTATGATTGTCAACTTTTAGTATTGTTTATTGATTGCGTATTCCAGGGGGTACCAATTACGGGAAGTAGTCTTTTAGCACATTCCATCTGGTCTCGAATCCGCGAAGTGCTCGCTGAAGTGTGAACTTCGACCGTCGAAGAAACACTACTAATCTCACGTCAAGCAAATACTGAAGATGCACCTAGAAACTTAGTCAACCGGAGGATCGCAAGTGTTGATTGCTACGGATGAAACTGTATTTGGTGAGACTTAGCTGTGGACGCTTTACTGGTAAGTAGTTAGTGTTAGAACGTCAAAATTCTCTAATCTTAAATCCGCCTAGGTTCGATAAAATCTGAGGTTTTTCGGGAAACCGTAGCGTTCGCTTTATGTGACATTTCTCCGCCAATGAAGGTCTAGTTCATTTCGCTTCTGAGCTTCACTGAAAAGTAGGCCTATCACTGAACGGTTCAAATACAATCCTAGTAAATTTCCACAGGGCTCAAGAGGATCTTCTGACCGTTAGATCAGACTTCAGATGAAGGTTGGAAGTCCTCCATGACGAGTGCACACACCAATGCCACTGCCCTTCTGTGCAGATCAAACGATTTCGTCGCTTCCCCATAATTATTTGAACGTAAATCGGATGAAATCAACCAACTATTCTATTGTTTACAACTCCTTGGTGCGCATAGACGACCTGTAGTTGCACATGGACTTCTCGATCACGGACGTCACTATGCAAATGTCTTAAATGATGGAGTTTCTCTGTTTTCCTCAGGGAACAGTGCCTAAGCAATTGAAGAATCGTTGGTTTTCTCTGTTCCGCTCTGCATCCAATGCCATCCCCGGATAGGTCCTTCATTTCTTCAGTAACAGTATTCATTCGTAGAAGTATTGAAACATGAAACTAGTCAGGGAAGACACACAAATGTAATTATAGGAAGAGGTAAGTCACTGACTAGGATGTTAAATAGTTTCAGCTGTTACTAAATCTAGTGTGTAACCAGATCCTATTAGCATGACTTAACATTGCCTTTGTTTTTAGTGTATTCCGGTCGCCAAGTCATCCGGTAGACACCGTAGACTGCATTTTTGTCCCGGAGATTGCTTGGGTGCATCTAATACCTTTAATTGCTGTTAGCGATTGACCAGTTATCGGTTGTCTGTTTCACTAGTAGATCAGCAGTACAACGTCGCGGTGCCTCTGCTGTCACTAGAGTTAGTTTTGATTTGTAATGGAATACAACGTTACAAGTCACTGTGCCTAAAATAAAGATTCAATGTGACTATCACAACGGACGCCGTCGGAGCAAGAGGTTAAACAGTGTTAGCCTCACTGCTTCACTTATTGCATTGTTTTCTCCCCTTGGAAACTAGATTCGAGGAGTTGTTTACACGTTTAGCTCTTATGTGTAACTGAATCCGGTTGACCGTTTTTTGAGCACTGGCTTTTTATCTTTTAATTGATATAATCAATCATTTTGTACTCAGTGATCGTTCGGTGAATATATATATATATATATATATATATATTAAGTAATTCGTTATCACGGTTAACTTAATTACATCTGTGTCCAGTTCACTTCCATAGGGATTACACCAAGAAAGGACGATAAGGTGGAAAAATGAAAAAATCAGACGTTTGTTTAGGGTGGACTGCACACGTTGACTTTTTCAGGTTCTTTTAGGTCATCGATTGTTCATCGTATCCACGGTTCATTCTTGAGCGTTCTACCCGGTTGCCTAATCCGATGTAAGGGGTTGTTCTAGAGAGCCCCATCTCGATCCTTTCCTCACAGGACATAATCTACCGGGGAGCTTATCAGAATAACATTCACAGACAAAGAATTGGTAATCCAGTGCATGCGCCTTTTGATAAACACAGATCAAGTCCTTAGCAGTGCACGATGGTGAAATCTTCATAGCATTTCCACAGCGCGTGCAACGTTTTACCACTTTTGAGTTCCCCAGGGTGTAGTTGTGCGGTGCGATAGTGTCGACTAAGCTGTGACTAGCTGTACCATTGATATGATCTCAATCTCGGTCGTCTTCCTAAATTACTTTTGGATTGAATGCATCAACATCCACGTGAGTTTCCTAGGTGTTTTCTTCAAACAGCAGCTAGGTAGCCTTTCTGCACTTTGATGGGTTGATCGATTCCCGCGTTGTAGTAAATGGACCCAGAACAGAGTCTTTCCCATCCAATCATTAGGCAACAGTTTAACAATGCTTGAACTAAAGCCATAAATGAACATTGCTCTTTCCTTCTGATATTTACTAAGTTGATTCAGTTGGGACAAGAAACATTATTCTGGTTAGTTCGTTTCGCTTTTTACGGCCGTGAACTGATCTCTGAATGAGTGATTTTCTGTTATTTTTTGGCGGATGGTAATCTTGTTGACCACTGCACAATTACCAAGGGTCTTAACGATGCGCACATTTCGACTAGAAAGCCAAAGTTTGTTTCATTTGCCTGCTCACCTTCTTGTGCATGGCTGAGTAAATCCTACATTTTGATGAATGTGACAGAAAACATCTACCGCATGGGCGCTTCGTTCAACAATCAGGAGTAGTATATCGAAATCACTCCATTTCAGGCACCGTTATTACAATGACCTTTGATCTGCTCATCAGGTCTCGGTTGCATCTGTTTAGCGGTTTCTCATACATGAATTGAATTGACACTACCGAATGGGCTTTATCCTACAAAGGCAAACGGTCACACAAGTTTTGATTCACACCACGAACGGCTGTTCCCTTGGTCCACTATTCTAAAAGCTCTTTGAACTGGAATTTGCAAGACGCATGTACATTGTCGCTAGTTACTGCTTCAGAGATCACTTTGTGGAAGTGCTCATCAAGTAAAATTGATATGCGGTGGCCATGTCCTTCACAAGTTGTGCTCGACTTTTAAATGATAAAATTTCTTCAACTCAACATGTGCAACCTATCATTCACAGAATCCATAGGGAATCCAATTAGAAGAAAGCGAACCATGTGTTCAAAGAGAAATTGGGTTTTAACTGATTAGAACCAACGTCTTTCCATGAGTTGATCCCTATACCCTGCTACGGTTGATAATCACGACGGTGATATTAGTACCGGACGGCTTCGGGCTGTATAGTAGGATTAATTGAATCGAAACATGTGGACTTGTCTAGCCTGCTGAGAAAAGTTGATTTTTGATTTTGTCAAGTGTTTATTATTACTACTTATGATTAACTTTGTTTTGTCCCTTTTTGTCTTTTAGCTCATTATACTCAATCAGAATTGTTGGATCTGCTTTGTGAATTGGAAACAATGAAATTAGTGCATTCACACCCTCACGTGATACAACTTCTTGGAGTATGCACACAACAACAAGGTATGAACTTTTCTGGTTTTAATCAGCCTTGGAAATGACGACTGAACGTGTCGCGACCTGGAGTCTGTTGATTTGAGTTGTTTAGACTATCGTGTTTCTGCACACGAACTTCTAACTGCTTACCGATTGGTCTTTACGTGTCAGGATCTGATTTGTTCCATCATTGTAGGGTTACTGAGGCTGACAATACTAAATAAATGTCTGGCGGAAACCCTTCTTTAAGCATGACAGTCAGCCGGTCTACCCAGTCTCCTGGATGCGACTGGCGCTCCAGGGTGCATTTCTACTATCCGGAATGCGGAGCTCAGTCCAGGTCTTGAGAAAAGCACAGTGGCGTAGTTTGCAAGTCACGTGAAGCTTTCTATTGGTTGTAAAACAGCAGGAACGTAAATGAAAGGTTGTGCGCTTATCTGACGATGCGTCTGGTTTGTTCGCCATTGCATTTTCTCAGTGGATTTCGGGCCTTTGCCGTTTTTATGTCTACTTATCGGTCACGATGAGAGCAATGGATTTATCGCGTCAAAACATGCACGCGAAGAGCCTCCCGGTGGTCTATCATGTGAGGAACCTGTTTTTCTCAACACGTGCTCGGATTTGCCTGACTCAAATGTTGAGCAGATGGTACAGATCAGCTAGTTCGAAAAAACACCTCGGACTTAGCCAGTACATCAAACATGTAATTTGCTTACTCTGCTAATCCAGGCGTACCTGGACCACTGGCCTGGTTATTCATGGACGTATACTGCTCCCTGGTGAAATGTTCCAGTTCATCTGCTCTGAACGACAATAAGCAATGACCATCGAACAAACAAACGAACCAACCAAATGTTTAACTGCCGAGATGAAAATGTTCCCTTTTTGTTATCTCAATGGCATCACTACTATCGTGCCAGTGATGTTGTTAAGATAATTATAGTACACATTTTCCTGGATAGCCTGGGCACGGCTAACCTAATGGTATGTTTGCCATCACGGGTCATGTTTTCTGGCACACTTAACGATTCCTTCAATTGCGCTCTATTTTAGATGTAGATATATTTGTCTCCCCACGCATGTTGTGAAACAATTGAATAAAAGTGTACTGCTTAAAGGATTTCTCATGTGCAATACATATACCATATACTAGCTTGTCTCTTTCGTCGCACGGATGAAACTTAATCAAGGCTAACCATATATTCCAAGCCACTTCACCTTAGTTCGCAGGTGCAGCTCTCGGTTGATAACTTGCAGATGAACGCTACAAATCGGATTAAAAATTCCATGTTAATTGTCCTCGATTGCGTCTTTCTGTAAACCATTTTCATTTCTAAAAACTAAAACTCAGAGATTATGAAATGGGCTCTTGAATACCGGTCATGCTGTGCACTCAGTAAAGCCTTGAATTTGTCCGTTTCAGAGCAGCATGCTAGGAAATGCGAGTTGCAGCTATTCGAACAATGTTCACTGTTTTCTATCGGAGACTGCCAGATGTTCGGCATATGGTCAAACTTGTATGTTTATGTGGTGGACTTCTGAAAGCAATTAGCGTTCATTGTAATAAAATTCCCGAACCAAAATGTCATAAATTGAACGAATTGATTCCGATGTTGGTTGCAATCTTGTAAAATGGACAATGTCTGTACTGATAAGGACTCAAACCAGATAGTGTACATGCCCATTTCGGATAAAAGGTGCTGAAATTCAAATATAGTGGATAAATTAGAATGGAAAAGAGCAGAAAGGTGATGTAGCAGATGTATCAGGTCGATCTGTATCTCTCTCAACAGTGTTACACAATGTTTCCAAATTTGATCAGGAAAGTCAACGGAGAGGGCGAAAACCACGAGTAATAAAAGACCTTACTATGTGGTGGTTTTATCTTCCGCTATAAAAGTTTGGGAGAATTTTCAGGTGAGAAAACCAAGAATAAAAGAGCGTTCATGGGTGGCTTTGAAAATAACTTGCTAGTATGTCCCTGTTTGGGTTTTCACACTAAAAGGCAATTTCAGTGGTTCTGAACTGTGTTAGGTTTTCATCACAGACGCTTAAATACTTAATACAATCACTCTGCGGGCGTTTTAAACCATGATAACATCTGTTGAACATTCTGAAAGGGAAAGACTGGAAATACGTTCGGGGGTATCCAAGACTATTCAACTTCGAATTGGAACAGATAAAAACCGGTAGACTTTACACAGGGGTCTTTTAAACCGAAGAAACTTAAGAATGCCGTAATGAAGGTCAACAACTTTTGAATACCTGAGATTGATAGATTGTCATCTATTTCCCGGCCACGTTGATCGTTTGTCCAGACTGAGACAATCAATGGTCTATCTCAGCTGGTTCTAAAGTTTGGTTTCCACTTACGTCGCTATAATCCGTTTGCTTATCCTGGAACTTAGTCTAAAGTCATTCACTTTCAGCAGTCGCTTAACGATGAAGACCTACACAATCCGTCAACGCCACATCGCACGTTGGCCGTTACCCTTCGCCGTCTCTGGCGGCTGCTTCCTATCTATTTCTTTTCAAATTTACCATAGATGTTCGACTGGTTGCTTTATCTGGTCTGTTAAGCGGTGGAGTTAAAATTCCCTCAAAGAACAGAGGTTTTGACTTAGAGTATGCTGATGATATCCTCACGCTGAGCGACAATGCTTAGGCAGTTCAACACACGTTGGGCCGCTTTGAGATTTTGGTATCCCGATGGGCTATGTGCTTTACACCTTCAAAACTGGCAGGAGCTTGCGCCTGTTTTCTCCGTTTTTGATGGACAATTTGAGGTAGCAATAGCTTCAATTATCTCGGGAGTCTTAGTGGAACCGGTGATGGTGGGGAGATCAAACCAAGAATAGCCAAAGCCAGAACAGCTTTTGCAAACATACGACGCTTGTGGTACCGCCATAACATCCGGCCTTCCCTCAGGCGAAGGATGCATTATTTCCATAGTTTGCAGTTTTCTTTACAGCTGCGAGACCTGATCTGTCTGAGCTGAGGATGCCCGAAAACTTTCTATATTTGAGTACCGATTTCTCCGAGTCATTACTCGAGTGTTCTAGGAACATCGGTTGAGGAATGACAGTCGCCCTTTCACCTTCGGTAGTTTGGGAGCATATTGTTTGTGCCAGCCTACCCCTTACCTTTCTGTGTTCATTTTGATCGCAGTGCTAAAAGGAGCCATGCGGTGGTCAAACCATGGCTTGGCATAGAGGTACGAGGGAGTTAGCTTCGGTTTTAGCATTGGTTTGTTTTTACCCCCTTCCTGGTTGGGGCCCAGAAGACGAGGATTGTTGTCGGTTTGATACGCTGAAGCATGGTATAGGGTCGAATTCAGTGGCACTAGTCTTTTATGGCACATCTTCAGAACTCATGTCCCGTAAAATACACCAAAATAGAACAAAAAAGTCGAAACGTGTGCGATGAAAATAAAAAACTCCTTTCTTGCTGTTTATTGTTTTTTCTTTCTCGGTATAATTCTGTTAAAATGTTGCGTTAGTGCCATCCTTGTTTTCAAGATGGTTATGTATATATAACTGACCTTACCTGCTTCCGTTCTTAAATTATTTTTGAGTTTAAAGCAGGTTATTGATATGTTTGCGGTGTTCATGCTGGACTAATGTCGGGAAACCCGGATCTTCCATACTTTGTTTTTCTCTGTTCCGGTCCTATGTGAACGCAACTTCCTTGCTTTCAACTTACAGTTACATCATGGTTTTCGACTTGGTAGCAGTTTTTTACTTGGGCTGTATTTGTTGATTTCCGGCCCCCTACGTCGTTCTGGGAGTGTTCCGTTGCAGTAAAGAAAAGAGCCACCTGAGAATTAACGCTTTGCGGATGACCGTTTTGTTTGCTTGGGCGATTTCAGTCAGAGGATAGCATTTTTGTTAAATTATCGATAGTTACTTTACGATTGTTCCCATCATTTATTGCTTTGCGTTAGACCCAACCAATTGACTGTTTCCTGTCAGAGGAACTACCCTTTTGTATGAAATAACACGAGTTCGTTGGTGGCACTGTGATGTGACGAGTGTTGATCGACCGGCGGTGGTCAAACGGATTACGCGTCTGTCACCAAAATGATCAGAGGTTCGAGTTCCCTGATCTGCTACTCCCTTTTTGGCAGAAGATTGCAACTCGCTGTCTTCCGGTCCATCACCACATTTGGTCCACTGAGACCTTATGTGGCTCTGCATCATGAACATAAGGTTTGTAATGATTAAAATTCCCATGGACTGGCACTGCTGCCCTTGACTCCAAGCGATTTAAAAGCGTTTGTTCACTGCTTCCTTGCAGCGCAGGTCCTCTCGCCAAAGTGTAAGAGAACGTAGCGTGGCTAATCAAAGAGCACGTGTCATCAGACCTCGGATTGCTCTCTTCTTATACACATTTAATTCGGCCTGGACAACCAGATAACGAAAAGCGCACGAAGGTATAAAGTGTGATGAAAAATCGATAACGTGAGGAAGCCTAAGAAAAACCGAATTCGTGGAGAATTTTACACCGCGTTTTTGTATTTTTCTCTTTCACTTCCACGGTGCATGTCATTTTCCATGGTTTGTACTTCAACATGTAGGCAAATTCCTAATGCATATATATATATATATAAGCATCAAATTAAGGCCACATCACTTAGTTTTACCCTACCCGAATCAGCTCTACGACCACGTAAACTCATACTAAAACTTATTCTGTTTTCTCACTGTTCTAAGAATGAACGTTTTTGATACATTAGGAAATGGCCCGTTCCCGTTGTTTCTTTGTTTTCATCTTTGTTAAATGGCATCCACCCCCGATTTTTACAACCGTGGTTGTTCTCTGCCTGTCACCCAGATTAACTCTTGCTCTGGCTGCTGTCGTGGTCTAGATACTTCCATCAATATAAACAAAGAAACCTTTTGTAATTGGTCTCTTCGTCAATTACATAGATAATTTTGAACAGCTGTGCTAGTCTCCCTTTACGTTTCATCCATTATTCGTCCGATTACCAAAGTCGTCAATTCACTGGCTAGGTGGATACCAACTGCCTGTCTTCATAGGTGATTGGTTGATTGAATTCGTTTGTTCATGAGAGCACACCTAGATTTGTTGTCTTTGTTGCTGTTGCTGTTGTTCTTGCGGTCGTGAATTTTTAGTTCAAGTTGCGATTGATTAAACTCATTTGCATGAATTAAATAGAGTTTCGTACTGACTCAACGCGTGTATTACACTTACGTTGCTCCACAGGCTTTTTTTAGTTCTCCGGTCTGCTCATGTGATGCGCCCTTGATAAGTAGCTAATCCTTTAAATTTTAGTGAATCTTCACTTCATGTTCGCTCTCTAAATCTTGCAACATACCCTTCCTATTGCTAAAATCCAATCTGGATCAGGGCGAAGGTATATGTTATTCGACACTGCTCGCTATGTAGAGTATCTTACCGAAACAATCATGGTTGTCAATGGATATACAATGTTCTTGTTTCTCGAATGCTTTGCCAACTTTGGGATTCTACGTGACACTAATGGTAAATCATAATCCCTCTGGGGAAACACAAATCCAAAGCCTGAAGGAATTCTCGGCTGGTCCATGTTTCTACTTAACAAATACCGTCAATTGATTGACATGTTTTGTCTCAGAATTCCCCCGCGAAAGAATCACGATGAAACGTTCATGCCTGTTATTTTGTTGAACCCTCGATGGTCAGATTGTCCTTTGATTCTAATGGAGTTAGCTGAATATGGCAATTTACGTGACTATCTCCGGAAACATCGGGGTGCGCAGTCTGATGAGTTTGGAGAGTACATTCTGGCCCAGGATTCCAGCGAATCTGCCGTTGAATCTTTGGGACACGAATTGGATGCTTCAATTTTGCTTCGTTTCGCACAGCATGTGGCTGCCGCGTTAGCTTACTTCGAATCATTGCAGGTGGGCGAGGTTGCTCCTGTAGTTGCGTTTCTTGTTTTCCATTGGTATCGTTTTCGAAGGTGATTTTGGAAGAAAATCGAATCCATTCGAACGTCTGCTGAGATTTTTGTGGCGATATGACTGATTGTCCTTTCTGATAGTCATTGGTTAAATGGTGCAGAGACGATGAACATACTATTGACGTAGGTTCATGTCTTTGGTCATACCCCGGTGAATTTTTCCTTGTCATGGGTATTTCCTATTGATCTGAGTAGCTAATTATTCTATTGTGTCAGTAGATAATTATCGCGGGTGATCATTATCTGACACCTGAAGTGTCTAGCTGGTCCTGCTCACTATTTGGTCAAATCACGCGCATCGACTGTGAATGCTAGGGAGATGATCCCAGTTTGCCGTATCAATCCGCTGTAACATGCGTTTACAAAAGATTACCATGGGTCTCGTTTAGACACGTCCCGTTCATGCGATGTTTCAAGCCCACTGGACCGTTTTTCTTACAGGCTGCGCCCTCTGGTTTGTCAGTCATGCGACAAAACGATTTCATAGCACTTGGTGATGAGAGTGGGAACTACATTAGGGGTTCGCTTTTCATGTGAATGTCGGTTAATTTTAATGCATGGCAATTTCCTTCCCCTATCAGTGATTTTGATAGCTTGGTGGGATTATATAGGTACTGTTTGTCCTGTTTTTGAGATCGTATGAAGACTATAGTGATTCTAACGTTTCGAGATGGTCACTTCGAGCAATCATTGCGTTAGCTTATTTTCGGTACATTAGATTACAACTGCCCATGAACTAATTTCTGCTATCTCTCACCGTCTTGGGTGTCATTTAGAGAGTTTTTTATGGGATTTTGTTTTACTGTCGCTCCTGATTGGTGTTTAGGGGTGAAATACAAAGATTTTTTTGATCAATGCTGAGTGTGCCAAATTTGCAGTCTTTTTTTGCCTTCCTTCATTTGCAGTTGGCTCATCGTGATGTGGCAGCAAGAAACGTGCTTATTTGTTCCGGTTATGTGGCAAAGTTGGGAGATCTCGGGTTTGCTCGCGTGATTGAGGATTGTTACTATGACACTGACCGAGTGAGTGAGTTTTCTTAGAGCTGGGATCTGTTCTTTTATCCTAACCTTGGCGACTGAGGTGAATGCACAATCGTTCTCGGTTGGTGTAACTTTTGTTTCTGTTTTTTGTTTTTGTTATTGTTACACTACGTGCAACGTGTCACAACATCTATCGTCGTTAAGTAGCTTCTGGTGATGGTCGTTTGGTGGCCCAGTTCTAGTCAGTCATCTGTATCAACCGCGGTTAATGTAGCTAGCTTTTCCAAACTATCCACAGACCACGCCTCCACGTTCAATCACAAGTAGTCTTTTCTTATCACTGTCCATGACACTGCAAGACGATAGTTAGCGACTTCTAAATGACGGGGGGGGGGAATCTTAACTTTGCCTTCAGCTTAAAAGTATTTCATATGGAATAGTCAACATTTCTGAATGCACATTTATCGACGCAGTTTCATTTTTAGACTCAGAAATGGGGGCCCTATCGACGGAGATGTTTCCAGTACAGTAAGACTCTTTCAATTCAATCACATGTACACCTCTGGCTTTCTTTGGTGTGCACTGTTTGCTTTAATGATCGGCTTTCGAAGAGTCGCACAAAGAGTCCATGGAATAAATAAAGTTTTGTCAAAATTAAATCACAGCATCCTAACAAACAAACACGTCCCCGGTTCCGATGTGGATTTTACCTTCGAGTCCCAGTCCCGGCAGCTGATCGCCGCAGAACGGTCCAGCTTGTTTTGTCCAAGCGATGCGATGCTCACTACAACCTAATGAATGTACTAAGCTCACTTTCACCGTTGCGACCGCTGTCTTCATGTGTTTCATTTCGTCGTAGTTAGATATCAGCTAATGAGTTGTTGGTGTTTGTTATAGGAACAATGTCCGTACAAATGGATGGCTCCGGAATCCATTGAAAGGGGCCAGTACAAACTGAAAAGCGATGTCTGGTCCTTTGGTATCTTCTTATGGGAAGTGTTCAGCTTGGGTGAGGTACCTTATCCGAATGTTTCGGTCGCTGATCTTACAGGGTGGCTTGCCGCAGGTAATCGGAATGCCCAGCCACTGCTCGCTGATGAGAGATTGTTCAGTTTGATGCGACAGTGCTGGGAAATGGAACCGGACAAACGACCTGGATTTCAAATGATAGTCAGAGAATTGGCGGAGTGCTCATTAAAAACTCCTCCAAGTCCACAACGACAATTATCGCAGGACAGCGGGTGTTGCAGTGAATCCCGATCATGCCGCTCTTGTAGTGTTCACAGTCTCATTTTCACCGAAGGACACGATACAATGCGGCCGGTTGTGTCGCCAAAACCTGTGCCCCCTATGCGAACGAGTGTCTTGCTTGTTGGCTCCAAATCGTCCACGGTATGTTCATCACTTTTGCACATGTCCATTTCCATTCTCGTTTTATCTTATGCTTGATTAACGTAAATAGCTGGTTTCTTATTGGCCCCATCCATGAAGTTTTGATTCACTAATCAAAGTGTCACAAATGGACGCTTGTCAATTTGTCTTGTACTCGGTGATTGACTTCCAGGAGGACGGTCATTGGCCATCCACGAAAAGTTCTACAGTATATCCTCTCCTGAGGTGTTAGATAGATATGGAGAAGTTGGAATCCGGCCGTAAATTTGTTGGGTAAATTGATTATATGCTGATCCCAGAGGGGGTCCATATCAGTGGAATGTAAAGCCGGACCTTCTCTATATGCTACTCCACATCAAATGTCTGGTCATCTGGGGAACGGAACACAATACAGGCAAGAGACGGAGTAAATTCCGATTTTGTTGAGATAAATTTTGGGTTTGGCCACAACCTGTTCATCTTTCTGGACATCTGATGAGATGAAGTGTGTTCCGAGCATCAGTGTACCGTTGTTCATAATGTAGGAACTGGCAATTTATAGGAATCTGTGCTATAGGCAAATGACATGCGGATACGATGAAAAGATCTATCAGCTAACTTGCTCGAGCTCTAGGAGTGTTGGGTTTTTCGTTTACGAGATCCACCCACGAGATAGCGATATGGTTACGACGATTAATTCGCATGAGTTTAACCATGATCCCTGTTTATTTGCTTATTCTTTAATTTGGCCAATCGTTTTCAACCCTATCAACTTATGATAATCGATGGATAACCATTGATGGAAGTTCCGGATTAATGCCCATGGAATCGTCGCACAAGTTGATTGCGATTTCAGATGATATGTGCCGTAAGCAGTCGGTGGCGTGATTTCATACAAAATCCTTGCCCGTCTGCATGACTTTTTCAACTTACTGTTTGAAATTCGTGTCCACTATTCTTCGTTCGTTTATTGTCCGAATAATCGGCGGCGCAAGGTTACAATCAAAGCATGAGCAGATCAGCATAGGCTTAATGGTTTTCGATACTGACACTCAAGTTCTTGCTCAGTCAGTGTAGATTACGTACACTATGCGGCCTCTGTTTGGGGTTAGTTAACTGTCGTTCGCAGTTCATTAATCCAACCTAACAAACTAGTACGCTGTGCTTAATTGAACGCTGTCCTTCAAAAGTCCCACCTCCAGATAGAGTATGGTTCCTAGTCTTCGTACCGCCGGCATATCATGTTTAATCCTGACTAAAGTCAGTACAGGTGATTGTCAGCGACATCTAAGTCTTGAGGGAAGATTCCAAAGACAACCCCAGGGACTTTTGATACTTATTTACGGCTCTCAAGCTTCGCACTACAGCCTTCCGGTTTGAGTATGGCTGTCAAGTATTGATGCAACCACCAAGTTACCTACAGCATTTACCGTCGTCCTGCAGTTCTTCCATTCCCTTTCTATTTATCTATGCTTTTTGTCTTTTCGGATAAATGACGTTAGGAGATAGCGACCAAATCTGCGTCAACCAAATACCCAGTTGGCGTTTTGTTAAACTCTGTTTTATGTCCCCGTGTTCACATCAAACATTTCGTTAATGGGCATCATACTGCCATTTTCGCTGTGTGGATATTGTCTTTACATGTACTTAGAACGACTACATAAACTAGACGAAACATAATTAGGGAAGATAAAAGCTACCCAACTTCTCAAATTCTGCATTTTTGACTTCAGTTTCTTTATTATGGTCTTCAAATCAAGGAACAACTATGATGTGCTTGATCTACTTATTTGTGGTTATTATTTTGTTATCTGTTACACGGATGTGGTTTAGTTTTATGATACAAATGAATTAAAATTAGCTTGTATATACTGCCATCTCCGTGATCACGGGGTGCCACGTGAATAGAAGACAGTCGACTGATGGCTGCTAAAGCACCTGAACAATGTAATCTGGTTTGTGATCCCTTACAAACGCCTCGTTTTTCTGCTGTGCTACGTATCAGTTGCCTTGAGAATCACAAGTGGCTATCGGTTGAACGTCCAGGCGTATCAAGCAAATTCACACAGGAAACGTTGAGTTGCATGTGCATTTTGTGACCCTAGTGGGGGTAATGTGAGAAAAATGTATTTAGAGTCCTAGATTGTCATTCGACTTGCCAACAACTAAGTTTTTTCTTTCCAATCGATTTTCTTCTCTGCGGGATAGAAGAAGGATCAAGTGACTTAATGGGTAAACAGTTTTTATCAACTTGACTGGGCGGAATTTCCGTACTCACGGAAAACCGCTGATGGTTACTTTGTTTGTGCATGTGTGTAAGCGTGTAGATATGCATGTGCTCAGCACCCGATGCGATAAAATTTTCCGGTTAATCTTGACTTGACTTTTCTATTCCTGGTTGACTTATCACTACACTACATTTCTGTTTCATTTTGTATCGATAATCATATTGTCACTTACTGTTTTCGTGAATATTCAAAATTAGTTCAGGCAGCTGGGGATGCGACCATAATTTAAGGACACTGACTGCCGTGGTCACCCGGAACTATTTATTCACCTCCGTTTCGAAAACATTAGTTCGCGTTAGATATTCTAGTATTCCGCAGCTTTAATAGGTTTGTCGTCTTTTTTTACATCGGTTGTGCTCAGCCAAGTGTTCAAGGTTTCTGAACTAGTTCTTGCTCAGGAATCTACATAGTTCGAAAGAAGTCTTCTCTATTTTCAGGTTATCAATGAACTTGAAAGCATCACAAGACTTCAGCACTAAATTGCTTCAATAGTGTGCCATATCCATCTCGTGGATGAGAATTTCATTCGCAGCACGCATCTACCAATCGGCTTTTTAGGATCAGGTGGCAGTACGGCCTAGAAAATCCGGACTTACATGGTGTTGGTACCTTCTGTTACAATTCATTCTAAGTGGTCCGGATCGCCACTACTACAGTCGTTTATCTACTTTTTCGTCACCTAGATCATGCCTTTTGTCATTTTAGTTCTCTCTGTGTAGTTTGCAGTTTGAATAAAACAAAACTGCCGACAACCATTCATCCGCACCTGTTTCTCAGTACCATTCGGAAATATCGTAGTTTTACTTGGTGCAAAACTCCACCTTTTACGAAAGAGAGAAAAAGATTTATCGCATGTTGATTTCTGCTCCTGGCCCAATAAGTCCGGAGCGCTTTATTAGCTAGCCTCACTATCGTCACTGGCTATTTAACGGCCATATGTTTGCGAATGATGGCAGAATTGCCGAAACACATATCAGTCGGGCACTTTTGGTTAACTCTTCTATCAACGATTGTCTGTTTCTTCCTTCGGGCATTTGCTCTCATTCTTCATTTTGTTATCTTTGCTCTAGAAGTTTTAGGCTTGATAAGTTCTGGCATCCTTATGTCTAAAGATAAACGATTTACATGGCTTTGCAAAAGACAAAAATTGCAACGTTTTTCCAATCACTGCATTCTGTGTTCAATTAGTATAGGCCAAGCTACCCTTGTTACTCACGAAAACGTTCGGTTGATGTTGGAACAAACTTTTTGTCAACTACCGCATGACATCACTGGTTTTCTTCTGCATGGCATTCGCGGGAAAACATCGGATGGATCATACTAAATTAATGGACAAACACACAAACCATCAAGAAGCTCCTTTCCGCAATCAACTAATGATTTGCTTGGCAGTGAAACCTCTAGTTGAAACCAGTTTTTCGTTATGGTAATGATAATACGGTCGTTCTCAAATACCCCTTAACTAGAGAATGGATCAGTTAACTTTGAGTGGTCTATCAGTATTCATCTATCTAGCCATGCTCTCAGTTAATCGCTTGACAGTAACTTGTGGGAAGTGATTTCATTGTACTTTCGATGCAGTCCACTATTCTTCCTATAAAATGATATTTCCTCTAATCCACTCCCTTATTCGAATAACGGAAATGCTGACTTGTTCGTTCGAATGATTAATTCTCACTATTCATTACTACAAACGCATCAAACCTGGGCTCATTTAAGTTTCGTCCAATCCATGTTTGTTTGGGAATGCGTCCTCTTGGTCAAAATTAGCTTTTGTTAGCTCGGCGAACCACTATATGGATGGAGATCGGCTACTGCAAAGCTAATGACCTCGGTTGCTGAATAGGATCAAGGTCACTTCTTAACTCCAAATCAGTGTACTATGATCCTGGCATCATCATTTCGTGGCCTGGCTTACTGATCGTCGTCGAGACTTACCTGCGCCAATCAATCCAGCTGCTCACTTTTAGTCCTAAAACAGCAAAATCCTTGGTACTTAGTTGTCTTGTTTTCTGGTAGGGTTCCTCTGATTGTCACTTTCCAGTCAGACCTTAGACGACTTTCACCTTTCTGGGCACCAGGTGAGCTGAAATGAGCAGATAAATATGTGAACTGGCTGATAAGCAAGCACGAAGTTATTAGTATGTTTGCCCTCCATAATTTCTACTCATGAAAGTGCAGGTTGATTTGTCCATGTTACTGACGCCATGTAGTTTGCGGACCATATATATTCTGTGTACATATTAAGTGGTGTCGGAACCACGGCGATAGGAAGAAACCTACAAAAGAAGTAGAAAAAGAGAAAAAGCGGTGTTTATAGTTTGTCACACATTAACTCATCCGAAAGGCGCAACATCGACTTTGGTTAGCCTGCGGTTGCGCCACTGCCCGGCGCTGGAATCCCAAGTGTGGTGACCAGTGACCGAAAGATTTGATTACTGTGCCCCTCCTAAGGTCCGATGGAAACAAGAGGCGAACGGCTAAATCCTCTTTACTGGCATAGATCTCACCCACTAGCTCATAATGCCATCATCAGGCCTCAAAATATCCAGCAACAAACATTACGAGCTGGATACTACTATTTCTTCCCCGTCCTCGTTTACTTCGTGAGCATAAATTAACTTACCAACAATTTAAAGCCATTCTGGCGGCCGGTTTTCTATCAGTAACGTGGGTAGCATATAGCGTTGTCGTTCGACAGCTTGTTAATCACAAAGACTATTGAGGAACAACAATTTGCCGCCGGAGAGCTTTTCAGTGACTCGACTTCCATACGCTTTACTCTTAAAATTTCCTGCAACTCGGTTCTTCAGGGTTTCCGCGCCGCACTATTGTTGCCAATTTGCTCGAAAACTTTTTCAAGTATTTCGGTTTCCTTGTATACTGTGCGCCTTCAGCGAAGTTGCTGAGAATACCAATGGAAAATGTTCACTAAGCACTACTGGGGGTTTGACCTAAAATGCGTGGTCTTTACTGACTGAAAGTCTGGTTACGAATAAGCAAATGGGAGCAATCGACTCCATATCGTTACCTAACGGCAAGTCTAATGTAAGGAATTTTTATCTTAAGATGCACAATATACACAGGGAATAGTTTGACATTATCTTCTAGGGAGACTATTTAGACAATCGTAGTTATCGGTCCAATATAAATCAAAACTCCAGCGTACATACTACCGCCTCCGGGATGATGAGGTTATCAGGGCGCGCGTACCTGGCAGTTACAGTCAGCCGATCGGTTCTGAAAGATGAGTGGTCCACAAAACGAGTGAATCCTCATTTGCATTTGAAAAATACTCTTTTGTATCAGTTTATAGAAAAAGAATTCCGACAGATCAGAAGTTTGTAGTAGTAGTAGTAGTAGTAGTATTAGTAGGTGGCACTTTTCTATCTTTCACCTCATTCCCATTTCCAACCCAGGACCAAATTGTGAACTTGTTAGTTGATTCAAGCCCTAACGCTGTAATTACCGGTTATTCCGAATTGTCCCATAAATGTTTTTGGGGTAAGACCCTCGCGAAACGTCCATGTGAAACCGAGTTATGAAAAAATCGAGGTGCGATTTAGTTTAGCGTTCTTCCAAAACGGAACAATACGGATCTATGTTGTGGTTACATCAGAAATCGTAGTAAATCTTGTCCAAAAGACAACAGACATGTTTGTGAACATTCTGCACTTTGTATATTTCAATTTGGACAGTATTGGCCATCTCGCTTATCCGAGTTGTCATTTTGTTTCTCTTTCCAGGGTTACGTCGAAATGCAATCAAACGAGTATTTAGAGCCAAGATTCACATTGAATCTTAGTTCAACTGACTGTTCACCTGTCTAACAGTTTCCGCCGTCAAATCAATCCCTTGCCTTTTGTCCCAAATTCCGTTTTACCCCTTCCCACACTGTCCATTTCAGTGGTCGACCATCGCTCCAGCATCTATCTATCATTTACTACATACACCACTGCCTCTGTCTCCCCAACCTTGTATTTGCTAGAGAGATTTTATATTTTTATCGATCATTATCAAACTCCGTCTATCTATCTATTTGTATACGCACTTGTACACGCAGACATTTATTGTATACATACATATATATATATATATTATACAAAATACATTTTACATTTTAGGCATAAACCTGAGTGCGCCTTTTTGACCTAGCTTGATTTCCAATCATTTTTTAAGTTTTACTGTCTGCTCGTCTCCAATTGTTTGAATTTGCTTTGCACTGAAAGAGAACTGGTGATAACAGACGTTCAGTCGGCCCTTATTCAGTAGCCGTAGAGCGTCAATCAACACTTGGAATCGAGAAAAAATAGGCTTGTTGTCATTTGGATATTCCGCGGTTAAGTATGAGGCTGGTACCGACTTAATGGGAATCAAACTCTCCTGATCGCAGTAGGTTTTTCGCCATCCAAACACTTATTCTTACTCCAAGAAGTACTTCCGTTCCTGACGTTGAAGCCGTAGTTTTGCAGAATGTGCGTAAGTAACTCACGACATGAGTTTTTACTTGCCATTCATTCGGCTTACCCAAATCACTTAAATATCGTGCCTTGTTTCCTGTGTACTTTGAATAATGTCGCAGCATATGGGAGATTTCTATGATGTGAGTAGTATTCCGGTCAAAATTATGGTCGACTAAGAACAGCAGTTTATACTTGGGTGTCCACATTACACTTCTGCGTATAAGCGGTGCGTAAAAGTTCCACAATAAAAGCATGCATCTGCGTCTGCATTTCTGCAGAAACCTCTCTCGGGCCCAACTTAATTCTTTCGTAACATTTTTCGTTCCCCTTTCAAAGACCTCGATGAGGCGGGTCTGAATTTGACGTTCTGTGAAGCTTTTCTCCGTGCCGCACCGCAACACTGTTAATTTCCACATATTAGTGGGATTCATTGAAAACCTTTGTTACTACTCCCAGGTTTTGCGAGTGGTGTAATCATGTGGGCTCACTCGCTTGCAGGCTGGTTATATTAGTGTGTCGGACGCGAATTCCGTTTGTTGGTCGATTGTTGCGCCAGAGTTGCGGAGCATAATCGTCGATGGACTGATGTTGGACTATTCTAACACCAAAGTGACGAATGTTCTCTTCAGAGCAAGAGGTTGTAATAAAATAGCAGACATTTTTGATGACGCTCGTTAGAATTTCTTGAAATTCCTGGACCTAAGGTTGTGCGTTTCCTCCTAATTCCGACAAAATTTGTCAGCCGATTCACACAACAAATTCAGACAGGTTACAAGGACAAGAATGAAGCGCCTGATTTAATACCAATGGTGTTTGTTATACGGGTGGTCCTAAGACGGGCTGAACGAAAAACATGGCACAATTTTAAGCCACGTAATGGAACTTGCCCATTTCAGACAGATCCTTTTTTTATCATGGTATATAGGCTTGTTAACGGCAGGACGCTACTGGTTCTCGAACAGCATAACAGCTTATCCACAGACTATTATTCTGAGTATGAGGAGTTCAAGTTTGGTAGCCGGTGGCCACGAGAGCTGCCCCGTGGTTTCGGCTTATTGACGGTGGAGATGCAGCTTACCCACCCTATGATTGAAAGGGCACCTAGAGACATGTCTCTTTCATTGTTAACAGGACTGAAACGTCTGCACGACTTCCGGTCACTCTTGGTGACATTTGTGCGAACTGTATCGATTGGGCTGTATCAAGTTGGCAACTCACCCAGCAGTTAATCCGTTTGCATCGCTGTTCATGATATTGACGTGCCCCTGAGCGTGCGATGATTGAAGTGTCAATCCGCTTAGTTCGGTACGAATCTAGAGGTATCGTGCAACTGGTCAGTGAGGTAAGCAGTTACTGTGACAGTAAGATAGAATCCAAGCCGAAAGAAGTATTTCTAAAGTGATGCATATTTGGAGATTTGATGCCACTCGGTAGTCTACCACCATCGTCTATGTAGCTTCAGCCTGTCTCCAGCACTCATCATCTGGATTAGAAAGACGAACCTTTCTTCGAGGAGCACACCTACTGGAGGAATTCACACTAAGCTACCAGGTCAAGTGACTGGGCACGGTAATTCGAATATGATGTGACTGTTTGCGGTAAATCTTTTTTCACAAGCGTGCAATTATTTCTACTCTGGGTGAAGGTTTATAGACCGCAGTCGAGTATCACGAAACGGCAGTTACAGGCCACTAACTGACGGGTGAATATTTAGTGTTAGTTGGCTTTCCAACTGTTATCTTCTTCACAACTCCGTTGTGGGTACCCAGTGCGAGATTTCGTGAGTTCATCGTGGAGACGGTTGAAAAGTCCATCCCAGTTGCGAGGTTAAACACTTAGAAGCCCGTATACCTCACTTCCCGGAATCCAGGTAGCCTTTTCCCTGGGTCATGTTAGCCAAGAAGTTATATATCAGGCTTGATTGACATAAAAAAGACTGGGGGTACTAACCCCATGGATTCCCAGCTTGTAACTAAAACACCATAACTTGTTGGAGCTTGTCTCTTCTGTCTCCAACCGAATCTCTTTGCCCCTTCTGCCTACCCAGTGTCCCCACCGATAACACGCCCGATACTCGCAACGGCTCGTTGTCAAGTGGTGTATTAGGTGGTTTTCAGTCTGTTAGTTCACATTTTCTCAAGCCTCGTCGGCCTCTGAATCTCGGTTCCTTCAATGTGCGCACTTTAATGCAGGCTGGCCAACAGGCGTGTTTGGCTCTGACAGTGGACTCACTTTTGATTAATGTCTGCTACGTGACTGAAACACGAATTCGGAATTCAAGTAGAGTAATTCAACTAACTGCGTCTAATGTCTCGTCAAGATATTTCCTTCACACTTCAGAACACGAAGCAGCTCAAACTGTGGGTCAACACGGTTTAGGAATAGTCTTAAGTGAGAAAGCCGAAGCAGCCCTTTTAGACTGGATCTCGGTTAACAGTCGTTTGTGCGCCGTGATAATGCAGGGATCAGGATAGTACTGTCAAGCGCAGTTTATTTGTTATCTCGGCATACGCTCCATCAGACTGCAGCACTAACATGGAGGAACATAGGTTTTACGATGACCTCGTCACTCTTGTTCGGAAGAGCAAACGCTCTGGCATTAGAGTGGTAGCAGGTGATTTTAATAATAGTAATAATATTTGCGAACAGCAGGCATCGACTAGATGTTCATCCTCCAACAGATACTCGAAACGCACCACTTACCGCCGCCGTACGATCGTGATCTTTCTCGATTTGAAAGGTGCTTTCGACTCCGTGGATCGATCAGCACTATTCAGTGCTCTCCACCGGAAGGGTATGCCAGCGTAGTTTGTGAACTTGTTGCGAGCATTGTACTCGCATACACATGGTCGCGCGAGGGTGTACGGTGAACTATCAAGTTCATTCAAAATGATTTTTACGTAGTATGGCTAGGATTGGATGGAATGACCGAGTGAGTAATGTGAAGGTCAGGAATCTAGTGCGAGGTGCCGGCTCTCAGGACACCTTGTTTCGTCGTATGAAACTTAGTACACTACACTGGTTGGGTCAGGTGCTGCGTATGTCAAACACTCGTCTGTCATGCTGTGCCCTATTTTGTATTCCTTCCAATGAATGGAATAAGCCATTTAGAGGACAACAGATGACGTGGCAACGCGGGATGAGAAAATGTACGGCGAACTTAGGTAAAGTAGGTGTCTCGCGTCTTCGTGGTTGGGGTCCGAAAGATTCGTCACCTATCTGGCTGGAGACAGTGAGCCGCGAACAGTCGAAATCGTGTTGTCATTTTCTATCGAATCAGAATGATTGAAAGAGTGCGCTTGTACAGTTCGACTGTGTGCTGTGTGTTGTCTCCAGTAGCACCTTATCTTTTCCCACCTGTGTAGTTCCACTTCCTGTTCCCCTTGGATACTCACTTTTTATGGAAGCGTGTGACTCTGGGGAAACGGCAGTGGTCAGTGGGGCTTGCATTGCTGTTTAACGCTAAACGATGGCAGTGATGATGATGTTTGGCAAAGGTAAACAGTTGGTGTGAGGTCGGTCTTCCTTTGAGTTCTCCTGTTTTGTATCTGATGCGTACGGTAGTGGATGTTTACGGACGGCTAAGGGTTGGTGTTCGCGTACCATTTCACGCACCTTTGTGTCAATTAACATGAGAAGATTAACACCCTCAAGTCTTCCAGATTGACCGATTCGTCAGCGTCTGATGTGACACAATGTTTCACAGCAAATAACGATCAGAGATAATCGTGTGGCCAGTCGCGACCGTCCCTTTGCAATTTGGTTGTCGCTTATTTAGTGAAAACTTACCATGTCTTTGGGCGCTGCTTCTGCTCTTCGGCAAATGTCCTTATTCATTGATCTGGAACACAATTTATTCACGATTGCCCACCAATGGCTGTTCTATCGTTAATCCCACCTTGTGTCTCCGAGAAAACTCCATAGGGGCTGCTTTATCGTTTATTTGATTTTCTGATGCTTAAAACTAAGTGGCCACCAGGCTATCTGCTCATCAATGCTGGTTTAGCGGCACCCACTCTCTCAAAGTAACATTGAACAAAGGAAAGCCGGAACTAATATCGTCCAAAAGACAGCATTAACCATTAAGTATCAGCGGGCTTTTTGTGCAGGGGTTTGATGGAATTTTAATCGATTGGTCGAATCGTCTGGAATAAGTGGCATGCTCACTCACCCTTGTTAGTCAAGACTTGTCCACTAGGTGGCTTTTAAGGGTAACATATTTGTTTGTCTGGACAGTTGTGCATGTTACTCAATGAAAAACAAAGTCATGGCCCGATGTTTACATCTGCCAATATTCGTGCCTATAGGGTTTTCTTGCTGCATTCGGACATGTAGATCCGGTTCGGATCTACACTGTTGCATCCGGACACTTCGAGTCCTAGTATTAATAGCCTGGTGTGAATTGCACTAGCACCATTCCAGATCATAGATAATTTAGGTAATCCAAAATTACTAGACAATGGCCTTATTCTACTACATGATAGCCAAAGTCTCAAACTCCTGAGCTACGTGTAGTATGATTCTGTAAGTTTCCACTACTCATCTTATACAGGCGAACCGGCAACTAGTGTCTCGATGTTGTCCATCCTGCCAACTTCATATGTTGTGATTAAATAAGAAATTAAACTCCAATCTATTTTAACCATACTTCTGAGAAGGTGGACTTTTGTCCATCGTTCCGTAATTTACTAATTTACTGCGTTTGGGTTGGCGTGTAACAACGCCGGTTTTCAGTTGCTTGCCGGTAAAGAAGGCATTATATTGATCTAGCCTTGAGTTAGATGTTGGATCATTTGTCCACATGATACAATAATGCTATATCACACCAGCGGCACAATCAGCAGTCATTTTATCTTTGCCTGGCAAAGCGTTCAAGTCAAACAGGTCTAATCCCGTACTCAGTAATGGGTTGGGCAAACATGAGTCATGTGACCAGTCGGATGCAGGCACGTGTGATTATGGTAGCAGAATACGTCCACATAGTTGTATGAACGAAGCTGTTCAAAATCACCTGTTCGCTATTAGGTCCAAGAGCTTTCAGAAGGCGCGATGGCGATGAAGTTTCACGTGTAGGCGTACCAACTTATAGTCAGAGAAGTCGGTGGGTTCAAATGTCTGGCCTTCACCAATTGGAGGTCAAACGAATTTGAAATCAAAGTTGTTTTAATTGGACGGTTTTTTACTCCATTGATAAGCGAATGAATCAACGCCAGTTTACAGCAGAACTGTAATAAGGCAGTAACGAACACTGTGGAAGAATCCCCAGAGTGCACGGATGGGAAAAGACTGTCTTGCAACTGACAACAAAACCCGTAGAACCATCATAAAAGGAGATGGAAGGCCAGGCCTAAGAGGGAGATTTGCAAAAACCAACTTCCCCGATGAGACCACTTAAGGAGAACCCTTCGATGAATTGAGGAGAATCTGCGTTCATCTTATGCAAAATATTCGATGCAGGTTCACTATAACTTTCATAGACAACCAGCTAATGAGAACCGTGGCACTGGACGGTTGTAAAGTTCAAGCAGGTCTCGAATGTCATTTGACGGTATGGAAATCATGATTTATTAATAAGTCTTCTAATCGTTGAAAGGTTGATTACTGTCTTTAGCTGCCTACTCTGGGTCGTAGTCTATCCAGCGTGTATTGTTAGTCTATATTTGTAAATCGTTGTTAGTTGCTGAATTCAGTATTACGATTTTAATTACTAATACCACATAAATACAGTAGAAGCCACGTGGAAATGCGCTTGAGGATGCCTAGCGCTTGAGATAAAATCCAGTGGAACAGCGACAACATACCTGCAAAAAGGGTAAAAACTTCAATAAACGCCATTGGTTTGAAAGCAGTCCACTGGTACTGCTCCCTTCATATCATTTTGTAAGTGATAACGGAGGGGAGTAAAACTTAAAGTGGCTTCTCTATGATGAAGTTTTCTTACCGTCCCCAACCACGCAGTTTCGGATCGGGGCAACTAGGGTGCGTGCCAATATTTTCAGTCATATTATTACTACATCTTGGCAGCATAATCATTCGTATAACAAGGCAATTATTGAGATGTTCAAAGGTATCTGCCGTGCACTTTTCTTTTTGTTAATGCTTCATTTCAGCAACGGATGAGTGTGGTGAGTCCACAAGTTAGTCACGTAACACGGTTTGGTATGGTTTCATTGTTTTTACAAATTTAATCGGTCGCGGACGTAAATTGCGAACTTTCCGTCGTTGTTATTGGCCAAAAGGTATTCCGTAAACTTCGCTGTTCAGTTATTATATCTAAAAATGCCTTTCAAAGAAACTTGGACGCGGATTCCGGTTTCCGTGGTCCCCTTGCAGTCTTCAACCACACTGTCGACAGCTGTCCATCTGTCTTAGACAATCTACAGGTGTTCTATTGATCCTGTTTCAAGGGATAGTCCAAAAACGCTTCGCGATTTAATCAAACACTATCGAGGAAGAAAAATAATGAAATAATGGAATTCGAAAACTGACAAGGATTGTGATCAGATATGATGAAACACAGATACAAAGTGTGCACACAGACTTGGAGTGCTTCAACGTAGAACTGCGCAACTGGAGGCAACAAAAATATCACAATAGCTGGGAATCAAGTTCGAATATATATATATATATATATATATATATATATATATATAAAACCAGCATTGCGCTGTTGTGAAAATTGTCACCATTTACTTAAATTTAATGTATATGCATGTGCATTTGAGACCGAGGCACTGTTTGCGGAAACCTTTGATTCGGTGCCAAATAGGTTTGTTTGTCCCTTCCATCCATGGGTCTCCACGTTCGTGATTGGCTAGTTGAAGTTAAAGGTGACAGTAAAGCTATACCGAATTGTGCCGAAAGACTGGCTCAAGGATTCATCACCCTCATCTTCCCTCACGAACTCTTCTGCAGCCTGGCCTGCTTGCCCAAGTGATTCTAGAACTGTAAAGTGAATTCAGTGAAAGAGATTCTGCGACAAGCATACCACTTGGCCGATCGCCTCGGCTTTCGTCCGGAATCTGGTTCTTTGAGGTGGATCTGGATTAGATGCCTTCGGTGCACAGCCGTACTGTTCAGTCAAGTCATCTCGACCGTGGCCTCGTTATGATTCCACAGACGGAGTTTAGGGTCACTCGAATAGGAACATTTGAATGTGACTGAAAAGATCGTACTTCACTTCGTAGTCCCATGAGCGGAATTGCGAGGTTGGACTAGGAAATTGTCTACCAAACCCCCGCGTCCCACAACTGTCTGTAGCTATTGGATTCAGAGTACTTTTTCACCATTCGTCCAAAGTTCTCTGACGCGCTGTTCAAAAATGGGTAGCGAGATGCTGTTTGGACTTGCCGACATTCAACAAGGTCAAGTCTAAATTTCAAATGGGCTTCGTTTTGTCAGCAGCAATCACTTATAAAATCCCTTCACAACTGAAGGAAACCCTTTACACTTCAATCACAGATGACGTAATCCGTGTACTGATTAGAAGTAAGTCTGGTTACTTGGGCTGCGAATCTATCAAAATCAATGCGTGATATTGTTTCACGAATGAATCTTAGAAGTTCAATCTGGAAATGCTCTCAAAGGACTTAGCTCCCCCTGGTGAAGGATTCCAATTGTTTGGTCAAGAATGAGTCTTGTTCAAGCACGCATCACAGTTCCTGTCTGTTGCCCATATGCCCGCATTCAACCCTGCCCACCAATATAGTTCTCGAGTCAAGGACTTCATCTTCACGTTGACATGATCGTTCTTCAATTCATGCGAAATCGTTTGACTTAGTCGAGGTAACATTACTAATAGGTCACCACCCTACGTAAATCATTCCGGTTTCGTGCTAATTTCTTCTCAAATTGTGCTAATAACTAAGTTTATTTTCAGCTCACTTAACGTTGCCGCCTCTTCTTCATAGCCGATATGACCGGAGATTGAGAAAATTTTGTGGATTTCCGCACGGTTTCCCTCGCCACAATGTCCCCGACGCAGCAGCCGAAAATTACATTGTTCATTTTCTAAAGACCAAGCCAGTCCATCCGGTAATTCACATAGGCTGAGAGAATTTCAGAGCGAAGGACCAAGCCGGTGAGTTGCTGCTTCTCTTGCGGTGAATTCCATTTGCTTTCCACGTGCCGATATCGTACTGCCTTGCGTCATTCGTGAGGGAACACGGGATATATTCCGAAGGTATGCCGGAGCAAGTAGTGGAACTTGACTGACGAGAACGTTGCTGCTAGCCTTTCTCTTGGTATACCACTATATATTCATTCTGATGGGTCTCAGTATATGCATCATCCTGCTGCATTTTATAATGGTGCAACTCACGCTCTGGTGGTTTATACGGTGATTACAGAGTCAATCATGCTGGTGGAAGTTCTAGAAAGACTTCTCCTTGGGATTCGCATAAAACGGACGACAACTATGATACGGCTTAATTTTCTGGGAGAATCTGAGTTGAGTTCAGAAGAATGACGGAGAAACTCCGGAAATTGCTTTCTTAGTTTTGTGCTAAAAGCAATGCGGTTGTTGAAACTGTTTGGCGATGAGCGGCCTCCGCATGGAGGATTGAAAAGCTTGCTGAATTAGGTTTCCGGTGAGAATTGCGGCTTTAGTAAACAACCGGTATGTCCAAACCAAAGAAGTTCTGTCAAAGCTATTCAAAATTCTGTGAGTTCCAAGAATTCTTATGCAATCTCAGTGCATAATATATCAGTGACCTTCCGTTGCAAACTAGATCTTTTCAACATTTGAGACGGAAATAATTCAATGCTTTCCACGGTAAATTCAAAGTATCACACAAATCGACACAGCCATTGAGTTCTGGGCCCGTCATTTGTTTACGCATGATTGAATATTCCAAGGCGAATTCCGGACTTGCAGAAGTGATTGCTTCGAGAAATGCGGAAGGTACCAGCAAGCAAGTTAGAGCAATGAACTGAGGACATGGTGACAGAATACGAGTTAGAAGTTCAAATGATACACAATGAACTCATTCAAACAGGAAGATAAAAACTTACAACCAAGGAATGTCGCTTGGATCATCGCGTGTGACTCCAGCACTACTTCGGAATTCAGTTCGGCAAGGAAGCCAAGTTGATAAAGAATTCTTGAGGGAGGAAGGTTGTGGGGAATTTACGTCCAAGTCACGTGATGCAACCCGACACACCTTCACGCTGGCTCCTGTAGACAAACAACTAATGAGAACCGTGGCGACAAGCGACCGTAGAAGTCAAACGTTCCTCGAAAGCCATTGGACAGAACATATTCCACCAATCGGAGCATCTCTAGTTTTGTAATATAAACCCATGTTTTCTTTCCGTTGTAGTCTTTTCGTTATGCTTGATTGCGTAGATTGCAGCCAATTCATTATCTACTGGTAATCAGTATCCGTTTGTCATTGTGGCTGACCGAATTCCGTATACTAATTTCAAGTCCAAGTAATACATCGAGCTGGCGACATTGATGTTTCGATAAAAAGCACCGTTGATTACGCCTAAGTTGAAACTGAGCACCTCCGAACAGAGAACGTACAAATACCCACGGGAACTCGTTTGCTTTTCAACTGAACACGGATTCTCACCAGTTGTGAACCGACCACAACTCAGTTTCTCCAAAGTCTCTCAAATTCAAATTTTTCGGTCCGATTTTTGACTTTTGTACTTTTACCAGGTGGTGAATGGACCAGAAGATTCGCTTCGTCAACTGGCTTAAGTCTGTGACCAGTGGCATCATGGATGTATGTATGTCAAACGCATCTGACCGGATCACGTCGAAGACGTTCGCTGAAATGATGTATTCACAATTTTCGGTATCAATAAAGACCTGAGGTCGCAACCCGCATTGAAATCCAACAGTTTTGTGCAGAAAATTCACGGGTTCGGCTGAAAATCTTAGTATTGTTACGGAGCGCATAGTTTTCCTCGAGACCTCGTGCGCACTTGCCACGCTGTGCTCGAACTGAGGACAAAACATTAGTTCATAACAGGTATCCCCTCAATAATAACGTACCGCGTGGTAAAATCAACAAGTTTCTCGCTACCCGAGAAACAACAGCTCGGCTACCTTGTCCCACATTCTGTTAGCTTCTTGGCCATCGGCTTTGAATTCCGTTTGAGAAAATTTGCCGGATGAGAATGAGTCTTTTGAAAACAGGTAAATGAATCCTCAGCAATGGCTTCGGAAACCTTGTCAAGTCTTGGCTGACTTGAGTGCTAGCTTCTTTTTGATTGCCCAACAGTTTCCACAGGCAAGCAGTCGATCATGTAGTTGACTTTCCAGCTGACCTCCAAAGTTACATTTAAACTTAGTGTTATGTCAATTTAGTGAGACTGTGTTCGGTCCCCAAACTACGGAGTGGAATTCACTACGTACAATAGCTTTAAAATTAACTGGAACATCCCAATTAAGTAAAAACCTTCATCAATTCAGCACCCCAATCTTCAGCCTCAGATGCACTAACGTGCATGTTCAGTTGTCCCTTATTGGGCAGCACCATTTACGACATCAGTCGTATATATTCTACCCGAAATAGTAGCATGGGTTTTGATCGATTATAATGAAACGAGGACACGAACTACCAGTATGAACTGGAATACCCCCAACCCCGTATTAATCAGATGGAGACAACAAGATGATCACGTTAACTACCATTAGCATGTATATTAAATGGACAGGAACATCATTTGACGGAATACCATTGAGTCAGTGACAAGGCCGAATGTTTGCCTTTTTATGTCCGTGAGTTGCCACGAGTTCGACTGGTTGTAGTCGTAGACAACATTGAAGCTATACAGAGCTCTGTCGCGTGATTTTCACATGGACTTGTCAAAGCTTGCTTTCTAACAGTGAATCACAACAGACCTGGAATCGTGTGACCAAGCCGAGTCGAATCAGTCAACACTTTGTTGGTCATGGTCATGGATGAGTTTTCAGATCACCATTCGGCAGGAGAAGTTTGGTAGGATGGATTACAGATTACGAGCGGGACAGTCGGTACTTATATAACCCAGGGAATGGATGACGAAGTAAACCTTCAGGAGGGAAGTCAAAAGGAATCTAATTTCCATCATTGCACCAATGCAAGTCCTATCGAGTGCCAAGAATTGCAAAAAAGACGGTGAGATGGGATTTCTTCTACTGCGGTCTAAAGCCCTCAGATTTAACTTCACTGGAAAACACGTGGTACTATTTGAAAATAAAGGTTTTGGTAACGGATGAATTTGCAATTCGTCAGAATTTGTAAAATATCCAGTCGATAGGTAAAAACAAAATAGTAACAATATGCATCGACTAACTGAAGCGCAACCTGTCATTAGCATTCTGAGTTCTCGCGCTGCTAATGTGACATATATATATATATATATATATATATATATATATATAACCCATTAGTACTGCGAATTTTATTCATCTTATTATTGCAGTCCAGGAGGAAGAGCGAAAATCGGTGGTGTTTAGTGAACACACGTTCAATATACTAGGCGGATGCACCCGAAAAGCACTGCCCTTAAGTAAAAGGCGGACAAATAAGTCGAAGAGTTATGTTCTCTGGTATCTGGAGCGGGTTTACAGTGGGTCTCAATTAAAGGACACTTGAACCCCGCCTGTTCTATGGAACTCAAAACCCTACTGAACGTGCTCGCTCAAGTTCCGTACCACAAAACGTCCCGCTCACGTAGCCCGGCCAGTTTTGAGTGCACAATGTCATTTGCTCAAACGCACACTCACATTTGTCTTTGTGGTGCGAAATGTACGTCGCAGTCAGTTTACAGCCCCGGGGCAAAGTGCGACTCCAAGTGGATGCACAAAATCTGCAATTGTGACAACAAAAAGATCTGAATCAGTACATTCCTCAGGTGCGTCAATTCCTGATGTCCTTCAACTACAGGTCGGTGCATCGCGTCTTGATGCTCATCTGTCTTTGGGCTCGCACTCCCCCCCGCACAACATAGACATGTTGGACCTCCACCTGTGATTTACCTCACCCCCGTCGTTCCAACAGCTTCCTTAAGTCACAGGGGCAACGGGCAGTTGCGAAAATTTTAAAGGACATTACCAGTTTGAACAGGCCCGATCAGATTTCAACAACGTGCACTCGATATTTTTTCTGCCTATTCATCGGACTGCACACTTCCAATGTGAGCATGTACTTTTGACGTGACTTTACCCCCACCCACGCAAAACCGCGAAGGTGAGCAGCAAGATGAAAGGCCATGAAGATGGCTTTTGTTGCTCATCTGTTTCAGGAGGCTGGTCAACAGGACGCTGTCATCGTCTTCATGGTCGCCACATGGGCCACATAGTGTCACTCAATCGTACGACAGCAAATGGTCTTGGTGACAGCTGACCATCCGTTTGGATGGGTGAATATGACCTTCACAACTTTGCGCTGACGACGAAAGGAACACAAAGAGCCTAAGCTCATCACTAGTTTTCAGGGAGATGGCAAATCCAACTATTATTGTGCGCTGTAATTGTGTGGATGCTCAGTTTTCAGTTCTACCCTGATAAGTGCAGCATTACTCTCTATAAAGACGGTATCCTTTAAAGAACCTATGCATCGACGACCAGTTTACAGTTGAGTTGCCGATTTCTAGAAAACGTCCTCGTTTGTCTATGCATCGTGGGCAAGATGTTTCAGATCGACTGTCGCCTAAAGAAACACTTAATAAGTTTCAAACTTAATCCAGAGGAATACAAGAATACAGGACCATTGCCACCGTTTTATTTGAATGAGTCGTTTGTAACCCAGGAACGAAACGAGTTTTACCTCTGTGTCAGAGTCTGGCAAACTCCATTTCTGGACTTCCTCGCCTTCTGTGCATTCGAAGTGGCCTTTAGCTCAGCAAGGGCATAAAAGATGTTTGAATTTAAACATTCTTGCTGTCTAGACGATAATCAAGTCAGTTACCATGGCCAATTCAAGAAGCATTCATGTCATTGGGTGCTGCGGTGTTGTGTTAACACCGCAGGTTTCTCCATCATTTAGTAGTCTCAAACGTTGACTGAACAACCCCTGATTAGGGTAGAATAAGTTTTTTACTACCCTTACCTCGTGTGGAGTTACCTCAGGAGAACTACTAGGTCGAATCTAGCGACTTTGTAGTTTGGTCCAATTTTCGTCAATAACTGTGTTCATTGAAGAAAGAAGTTTTTCTCAGTCTGGTTCACAGCAGACGAACTGGTCGTCGATCACAAAAAGAAAGCCGTTGGCCACTAGACTATAGCCAGAGGTAACTAGAGAAAGAAAACCCTGGCGAGCAAATTCTGACATCACTGTCGCATAGCGTTACCACGTTGAATATGACCTGTTTGATTATACAACTTTTTTCAGTTACAGGCAGATGCTCATCGACATGGAGTTTTTATTCCAGGTTTTTAAGCCCTTTAGCATTTTCTCGTATTAAATAACGAACTGATTATTTTGACCACATTCTCTCAATTGATCTCGATGTTGGTCTTATTCTTATAACCACCTGAATTCTGGTAGGACAGACAAAGCGATTTGCTAATCTAACCGACCGAGACTACGGGAGTTCCGCTGACCGGTTTGGTTAAGTGACCGTTGAAGGCTGGCTCCAGACGATGTCGGATCCATGAACTATGTACGATTTCATTTACAATTTTATTATTAGTTAATGGAACAACATGGTCGAAGCAGTTATCAACCCGCCGTTTCGATTGTTACTGGTTACCATTCTCAAGATCGGTTATTGAGAGGTTCGTTGGCTTGAAAATCAGTCTTGAAAACGGTTATCCGTGACAACCGAAACATCAACTAGTTACCAACTATTTTGACTACACAGTGATATTAAACAAAACCAATTGTGTACTACTTCGCATGTCACGTCTTCATTTTCATGCACTACGAAATGAACCGGGTTCCGATACAATTATGTGCGAATTCCATAACGCATTCATGAGAGCAATCGACGTGACGTCAAATCCAATGACGGTATCAAGGACCAAATATATCAGTATGGCAACTCATCCCACTGAAGTGGGATTAAAAAAAGATTTACTCTCCATTACGAGTTGAAATAAAATGAGTCGCTACCTTCTACCTCATTGATGCATCTATGGTCATGTTCTCCTGAGTATGGTAAAAGAAATCAGAAATTGTTCCTCTTTAAAACATAAAGAGTTGTCGAGTAGATATATTTACATATAGATGACCTACGGTAACGGACTTTCATTCAGATTTTTGTCAATGATATGTGGCCTGGAGTAGTTGTTGACTACGGTTATCTTGATTGAGACCATATACTACGGGGAATCTATCATTCGTTGTTCTGATAAGAAGCACCACATCCTCTGACCTAAATGTAAAATTGGACGGAACTGCCTCCCATCAAAACTCTCTAGAGCAGGGCTTATACTTTCAGATGTCTAGTACGCTAAGCACTGTATTACTCAACCATAGGCCTTATAAAATAGTGCTTTGGGAAGAAAATGTCACGTGGAACTTCCTGCTTTGTGTCCGCAACAGAAGGTGCAATATTTCTGTGTAAAGTAGGCGCAATGTTAAACTAGGAAAACACCTCTGTTATTTCAGACGTTGCTTTTTTTTCTGAAATTCACTAGGCCGGACTCGAGTGATATGTGACCTCTCCCATTGAGTTGCTTCAGCAGCATATTGCATGCTAGCTTGTTTCAGAACAGTGATCGTATTTCTTTAATGCCAACGTTAACACCTTTGACTTTTTTCGATGTCATCACTTCACATTGATTGTTATGATTTAATTGAGGAAGAAAGTAGAATTTTTGGCACAAAATATTGTTTCTAGTGCTTATGCTCTGGTTTCTTGCAGTTGAACCCAATAGTCCGAATTACGTCATTGGGATAGGACAACTAAACAAGGGATTGTCTTCGGGTTCATGTTCGCATGAATTACCGTTGGTCGAGTCTGGTATTTTATTTGACATTGGTTAAAATTTTTCGTTAGTTGCTGCGTGATCATAAAACAGGACTGTATGATTTATCATATCTACTCGTCACTAACTTAGGCATACTCTTGTATTTTTTCCCTGTACACAAGCCGACTACTTTGACCGGACTTTTCACGCCAAGTAAAGGAGGTCAGCATCGTCCTATTCTGGCACCAAGGGAAGTTACTTTTTTGCAGCATCATTTGACTGGTCAAGATTTTCCTCAGGAATTTTCCTATGATCCCTATGTGATGGAATAAAGAAGGTAAAATAGGTAAACCATCTGCAAGTGAAACCAAAACTTCAGTCGTGATAGAGGCATCCGCACAGGAATTACTCTGACTTGGAACTGAGCAGTGAGAACACCTCGAAAAGTAAAATTTACTTTGGGGTTTATTCACCAGATCGATCTTGAGGCTAACGTCTTCGCGATCTTCTGAAGTTGGTTTCATGTTAGCGTAACCTCCTGACTATACCTTCATTCAACCGAAACCTGCTGGGTCGGCTTGCTTGTAGATTTACGTGATGATCCGGCCAACCACAGTAGGCCCGTTAATAGTGGTTATTCAAAACAAGAAAAAAATCACGTATGCGAGTTTGTGGTTGGGCTTTTGGTCTCAGCCAAAAAACTCGATAGGATTATAAAATTCCAACACTGAGCAAAATCTACGATGACTAAAACATCCATATCACGCGCGCCTTTTTGACTGTCTGCACCACAATTCTGAGTACTCCTATTTCGTTGTTTTGTTTTCAGATATTTGGTTCGATTACGTTCTCTGTTCGACGCTATAATTACTCAGAATTACTTTTGTCCAA